>JAFBJU010026045.1:0-43580 GCA_016785305.1 Colistium nudipinnis | reverse complement strand
TATATATATATATGTTTTACTCTTAATGAAGAGTAAAGGGCAAACGAAGAGATGAAACTATTAAAGACACTCTTTCATTTAAATAGGTTGTGCATTTAACATTGTGACACAAGAGGAGTGGATGGAGAAACTGGAAACGGAGAAAAGGGCCCTCCTGTTTCGGGGACTGGCGAGCTTCCTGTCGGAGGCGGAGTATTTACTCACACGTATGTACGTACGCGCCTAAGGTTTTCCCTGAAGCATTTTAACCTGAGCCGTTATGAGATCCGAGAACCGCCATCAACTCAAAGTCGTATTTTGGGCCGGCCGAAGGTTTTGTTTTTGTATATTTAACGTTTTAGAAAAAGATATACAGTATATATACATATACACGTCAGGGGAAACGACACGAGACTTTTGCAACAACGAGCGCAAGAACATTACTCCATTTCCTTTTCCAGAAAGCGCTATTGCTCACGGGGCCTGTCGTTTTGGGGAAATACCTTGTGAAACCGCGACCGAATAGCGGAGCCCGTCGCGTGCGGCACGCGCGTTAGAAAGTGGAGCCGGCCGACCACATAAATAACATCCAATCGGTCGCAGAGGTGTGAGCCGCTTGCCCTTTTTTCCAAATGGGCCTTTGAAACGCTCGGCCGGCGGCGGCGCGCACGCTGGCCGCAAAATGCCGGGAAAGGAAACAGGATGTTGGGTCAGAAAAAAAACCCCCCAACAACAACAACATTGGGTCCCTCCTATAAAAGGGCAACGCGGACTCGTTTGTCACCCAAGTCGCCCGCGTCGAAAGCCACGCGCAGGGCCAGCAAAGGAGGTGAGTTCCCGAGACCCCTCACGCGTTCACAGGCGCGGTCCGGCGGCAACTGTCGAACTGTGGCTCTTTCGGGTTCCCTGGTTGGAAATTTGAAATCGAATCTTCGGGAAGAAATATTCAAAAAGCGGCGCCTGAAAACGTTTTTCTGTCGCCGCAATGGCGGACAGACTTCAAGGACGGTTCGGGTGTCAATGAAGCATTTTCCCCGTCGTCTCAGATGTTGTCGGTTCGACAAAGGTCCCCAAAAGCTGACTTCGAACCTTTTCGCAACTTCCCAAATTCTTCGACTCGGTAGCTCTGACCTGTTCGTCCCAGCGTCGACGCTGAATCGCGGAGCGGGCAGATTGCGCAGGCTTCGCGTCCATCCGTCGTCATGTCCTTCACCTACGTCTTTGGAGACGGTTTCTTCGACCAACTCAACGACACCCTCCACGACAACCAAACGCTCTCCATCGACCCGGAGACGCTGTCGTGCAGGGGAAAGCCACTGGAGCCCGCCGTGGCCTTGGCCCTGAGTCTCATCCTCACGGCGATCTTTTTGCTGGCGATACCGGGCAACCTGCTGGTGGGGTGGGTGATCGGCGCCAGCCGACAGGCCCTGACGCCGTCTGACGTGTACTTGTTCCACCTGACGCTGGCCGATGGGCTGATTGCCCTCACCCTGCCGTTCTGGGCCGTGGCTTTGGTCCGTGGGTGGGTCTTCGGAGACTTCCTGTGCAAGCTCCTGAACCTCGTCATCGAGGCCAACTTCTACACCAGCATCATCTTCTTGGCCTGCATCAGCGTCGACCGCTACCTCGTGATTGTGCGCGCCAACGACGCGCCGG
This sequence comes from Colistium nudipinnis, assembly GCA_016785305.1. Taxonomy (NCBI): domain Eukaryota; kingdom Metazoa; phylum Chordata; class Actinopteri; order Pleuronectiformes; family Rhombosoleidae; genus Colistium; species Colistium nudipinnis. The sequence continues at coordinate 41,945 of JAFBJU010026045.1, read as the reverse complement.
GCAGCCGGCGGAGGACGCGCATCCGCCCCCTCTGCGCTGCCATCTGGGCGCTGGGCGGGGCCCTGGGCCTGCCCGCCCTGTTCAACGACACCGCCGAGGTGGACTCGGACTCGGGCAGGGTGCTGTGCTCCGAGTCCTTTGACATCGGACGGGCCAGCTCCTGGCGGCTCGTCACCCGAGGGTTCCGCCATCTCTTCGGCTTCCTGCTGCCCCTGGGGGTCATGGTGGTCTGCTACAGCGTCACCATCTTGAGGCTGCTGCGCACCCGCGGCTTCCGGAAGCACCGGGCCATGAGGGTGATCATCGCCGTGGTGGCTTCCTTTCTGCTGTGCTGGATACCGTACCACGTGACCATGATGGTGGACACGCTCCTGAGGGCCGACCTGGTGCCGTTCGACTGCGCCACGAGGACGTCCGTGAGTCTGGCTTTGACTGTGTCAAACTGCGTGGCTCTGCTGCACAGCTGCATCAACCCCGTCCTCTACGCGCTCGTCGGCGAGAGGTTCAGGAATAAAACGATGCTGCTCTTTCGGAGGCTGGGGCTCAGACGGGAGGGGACGACGTCGTCCAAGCCCAGCAGGTCCACGTCTCAGACCTCGGAGGGAAACGGAGCAGTTCTCTGAGGCCCTCCTGAACCATTTTTGTTTGTTTTGTTTTTCTCCCGCCTCAGTGCGTGCAGCATAACCTCTTGGCCAAAGATATCTTTTTTTGAAAAGACGCTCTGTAAAAAAACTTAACCCTAAAATCAAATACTTCAAATACTTCAAATACTTCAAAAAAAAAAGACAGACAGTACACGCACGCACGCACGCACACTGGGAAAATCTCCCTGCATCCTGTGCAAGGAGATCAATCATTGATCATCTTCAAGACAAAGCCAGTTTGTGTCAACAAAAGAATGTTAGTCTAACGAAAAAAATAATAATCAGACTATTAATCAGTGAACGACTAGTGAATACTTCTCTTTTGCTGAAGAGGAAGTCATTTCACAGTATTTTTCTGCTCGCTCAGGGTAAGGGCCCTGACGTCCTGATGTGGTACACTGCTGCCATCTACTGAGCGCCCTGTCTATTGAAGACTTGAATTTCCGGCTTGGCTTTCTTTTTTGCCTTCAGATTTCTCAGGTTGGATTTGATTGGTGTATATGATGCAACATTCTATGTATGTATTGTTGTCATTTTTAGGAAAAGTAAAAAGCTCTCTTGCTTTCACTGCACGGACTGATTCATTTGTTTTTATTTGGTTAGTTCATACTCACATGATCCTCTTAACCACTGACATTAATAATACTACTACTAATTCAAATAATATAAAAAAAAAATATATATATATATAATAATAGTAATAATAATAATAATGACTGCATCTTATTAAAAACTCTAGGTCAGCCACTGATGGTTATTTTGATGATGATGATGATGATGATGATGATGATGATGATGATGATGATGATGATGATGATGATGATGATGATTGAGTAGTAATAGTTTTAGTAGTGGCAGTAAAAGTAGTGCAGTAGTTTTTATATAAACACGTCGTAACACTATTTGTCCAGCAGGTGGCAGAATGAGACACAAATCGTGCCCGAAAAACAAAAAAAGGTTGAATTGAAAATCAAAATCAGTGGGACCGTCTCCCTGAGCTTATGCAGCATTTGGTAAAAATAATAAAATAAAATAAACTGTTTAAACACGTCCATCTTAATGTCTATGTCTTAGGTTAAATACAGTTTTAATAGCGGACGATAGACTGGGGGGTGGGCGGGACTACAGTTCCCAGGACTCCCCCTCGGTATCACAGGACGGATGGCTCGCGCACACTCGGCTCTCCTGCTGCACGTGAGGTAGGTTGCGTCCATTAAACGTTGTGCTATTGCAAATGCAAGTTGGTCGTGCGTATTCGCTTAGAAGAAGAAGAGGAAGTTGTGTTGTGTTCACCGCCCCCTGTTTCCCGTCGCTGCTTTTTTGCTTCTTTTTTTTGTGCAGCGATAATAGTGCACCACTTCATCCGTTACCCTCCTTGCTAACCGGGGCTGTCGGTATCCCGCGTTGTCTGTCGTTATCCCACCAGCGGGTGCTTCTTTATTCACGAAGGGGGGGGGGGGCGGACGGACGGACGGACGGACGGACGGACGTTTTAGCCCATTAGCAGCTAAAACGCGACTAGCCTCCTCTTGTTGTATACGTGTGCGCGCACGCGTGAGCTAACGTGTCACAATGTTTCCATGGCCCCTAAACGTCCCATCACGTGGAGCCGAGGCCACGCAGTTCACGGGTCCAAGCGCGGCTGCCTTGTCACTTTGCTCTGTGCCGCGGCACTTGGAATGCACCGCAAATGACATCGGAGTCCCGATCGGGCACCGGCGTTTGATTATGGCAAATAAAATGTCACGTGTCTGTCATTGGGGCTGAAACACTCCCCCCCGCGCCCCCCCCCCTCGCCATTACTAAGTCCAACTTTGAGTTTGTGTCTATTTTTTTCTTTTTCTTTTTTTCTTTTACCACTTATTCTCATTTAATGTCCAAAAGAGTCATCGAGTCAGAAGTTTCTTGATTGAAATGAATATTATTATTTTTTTTGGTTTTCGATTTTCTGCTGCAGTGGTTTTTCAACTAATTGCGTCACTCTTTTTTTTTTTTTTTTTTTTCCTTTTTTTTTGTTTTATTTTATTTTTTTGCACCGTTCCCAAATGCATGCCGTCATCGTCGGCTGGACGGCCGCAGGAAGTCGTTCTAAAGCGATTATGGTCCCTTATCGGTTCGTCGATCGTTCCCTTCCCTTTGGATGCGCACACCACAAAGCAAGTTATCTACGCGTGTTGAGGAGTTGTGCGTCGGTGTCACGGCGGTCTGACCCACGGCGTTGTTATCTTCTCAGGTTATCAGCGCCGTCGCACTCGGCTGCCGGCTAGCCTGCGTCCGGACCATGTCGGCGGCGGGGGGTGGAACGGAGCAAAGGTCAACATTTCTCCCCGGCGTGAGATCACCGGCAGGTCGCGCTTGAACCGCCCCGATCGCCGGGGTTCACTCTCCCTGCGTCCGTCCCCTCTGGCACGGTGGAGCCGACGATCTGAGAGGAGGCCGCGGTGCGATTGAGGGTTTTGCGTCGCCGGGGCTTTTTTTTTCTTTTTCTTTCTTTTTTTTTTTTTTTTTTTTACAGGCGGAAGTCCAGTCCGACGGGCATCGAGCCTCGGCCGATTTGACACGGCCAAACCGCGTCTGCCGGGGGGGGGCGGGGAGGAAAAAAAAAAAGAAAGTGGTTCTGCCGCCGAGTGACACCATGGTGGCGAGTGACCCGGCGGGGCGCGCGGATGGGCTCGAGGCGGAGAAAGAAGTGGACCCGAAAGTGTTCGCCGGCGACCCCGGCGACTCCAAGACGGCGACCCCGGCCTCCGAGGCCCCGTCCCCGCCCGGCGGCCCCTCGGACGGCGCCGGCGGCGCGCCCCGGAATTGGAAGGGGGCCGTGATGTTCCTGTGTTTCTACGGCTTCATGTCCTCGCTGAAGCCCGGGGAGCCCTTCATCACGCCGTATCTGCTCAGCACCGAGAAGAACTTCACCCGGGAACAGGTCGGTGGGCGTCCGCAGACTGAAATGTTTTATTTTTTGGTTGCCTTTGGTGGGGGGGGGGGGGGGGTGTGGGGGGGGGGGGGGGGGGGGGGGGGGGGGGGGTTTGTCTGTGCGCACGAGGGATGCGACACCGGTGCAAGTAAACGACGTCGCGATCGGCCAAGGGAGAGGACGAAAGGCTGAAAGGATAGACGCTCGAGCTTTTTCCCCCCTCCCGTCCGGTCGGGCAGGCATTACCGAGAGGAATTAATCAGTTCCCTGCGGGGGAGTTCGCTGATCCGACTCACCGGGGTCCCAAGTTCACATTCCTCCGAAGTTGGTCAATGTAACACGTTTCGCGAAGCTTTGGAACCGGGGCATGGGAGAAAAGGGTTTTCGTAGGCTTGGATTATGACTTGGTTAGCCATTGTCGTGTCTGAAACGGCCTTGCACATGCACCAACAGTTGACTCGGTGCCAAAGGTGCCCTTGGTGAGAGATTTTTTGCTATTTATTCATTTATTTTTCTCCACATTTCCAGCTTTTACCCGGCCAGACAGAGTCGGCGAATAAACGTCCTTGGCTCCGCCCCCAAAATCCCACCTTTTCCGATTGACACGAGTATATGCGCGAAATGAACGACGGGGCGACGCAGTGCGGCGCAGTCGTTGCGACGCTGGGCCGAGCGACGCGAGAAACGTCGGCCAATCGAGTTCCGCGCTCGCTTCACCGGAAATGACGCTTTTGAGGTCGAAGCCGTGCCGTTCGGGAATTTGGCGAATCGCCTTTGTTGCCGCAGTCATGGTGACCTTACAAGGAAATCGTTTTGGCGCGCTGGTGCAGTCAACGTTGCACCTCATAAAGTCAACGTTAAATAAAAAAAAAACGTAAAAAAAAGTAAACATTACACAAAGTAAACATGGAACAAAGTAACGAGTGTATGACGGCCGCGCGAGGAGGAGAACCTGCGGTGACCCCTTGGGTAACTTATGAGTGACGGTTAAACATTACAGCGCCGCGTGTGGCGATGACCTACCTACATGGTCTGAGGCTACCCAATCGCTCTTTATTTTCTGGTGATCAAACTCGAAATGAAAATCGGATACTATTCCATTTCCATAAGGGCCTCTCCTTGCTGGGACACGAGCCTTCACCCACCCTCTTGATTCCTCATCCGGAGCGTTTGTGCGTTTGTCCTCATCAGGTGACCAACGAGATCACTCCCGTGCTGACCTACTCCTACATGGCCGTGCTGGTGCCAGCCTTCCTGCTGACTGACTTCCTGCGCTACAAGCCGGTCCTGGTCATCCAGGGCGTCAGTCAGGTGGCCATTTGGCTCGTGCTGCTCCTGGGCACCACCCTCCTCGAGATGCAGTTCATGGAGTTCTTCTACGGCATCACTATGGCGTGCCGCGTGGCGTACTCCTCCTACATCTTCTCCCTGGTCAGCCCGGCCCTCTACCAGCGGGTGGCCGGGTACTCGCGCTCCGCCGTCCTGCTGGGCGTGTTCACCAGCTCGGTGCTGGGACAGCTCTGCATGTCCCTGGGCAACATCAGCTTCCACACGCTCAACGCCATATCGTTGGGCTTCGTCAGCTTCGGCCTGCTGCTGTCGCTGTGCCTGCCGTGGCCCCAGCGCTCGCTGTTCTTCAACCAGATGCGGAACAGGGAGCGGAACCAGGCGGCGGCGGCGGCGGGAGCCAGCGGAGCCGAACTGGACACAATGACGACGAAGCCCGCCAGCGCCCCGGGGCGCTGGCGGGCTTCCGTCTTTTTGCAGATGCTGCTGGAGGTGAGGAACGTGGTCAGGAGGCCCAACCTGAGGCTCTGGTCCCTGTGGTGGGTGTTCAACTCCACGGGGTACTACCTGGTGTTGTTCTACGTCCACATCCTGTGGAACACGGTCTACGCCGCCGCGGAGAACAAGAACGTTTACAACGGGGGAGTGGAGGCAGCTTCCACTTTACTGAGTGAGCCCCCTTTTCTTTTTTTCTTTTTCCTATCCAGTCTTTTTATCGGGAATAGCACTCGATTTTGACACGCCAACAGCCCGGTGGCCCTCGACCACGGCCCGAGGCAAAAGTCGGGGAAGCGATTGAGTATGAACGTCACTGGCGAGGCCGAATCTGACGGCAAGGGGGAACTGCGCCGACGGCCAGTGGCGCGGTCGCGGCGCCGTTGAGCGCGCCGAAAACCGCCCTCATTTTTGTCTTCTTCTTCTTCTTCTTCTTCGTCCAGGCGCAATGACCTCCTTCATGGCGGGCTACGTCAAGATCCGGTGGAGCGTGTGGTCCGAGCTGGTCATCGGCGTCATCACGGCGGTGCAGGCGGGCCTGCTGCTGCTGATGGGCACCACGGACAACATTTGGGTGTGCTACGCCTCCTACGTCGTCTTCAGGGGCTTCTATCAGTTCCTGGTGCCCATTGCCACGTAAGCGTTTTGTATTTTTTATATGTATATATTTTTTTAAAGCTACAAAAATAGCGCAGTTCGTTACATCGAGGCAAAGGCGCAATTGTGCGGCTGTTTTTTTTTTTTTTTTCCCTTTCCCCGGCGTCTAGAAATGGCGCGTTCACTTTTGAACCCTTTTTTGTCTCGCCGCAGATTCCAGATCGCCTCGTCCCTCTCCAAGGAGCTCTGTGCGCTGGTGTTCGGTATCAACACCTTTATGGGCACCATCCTGAAGAGCATCATCAGCCTGATATTTTTGGACAAGAGGGGCCTGGCGCTGGACGTCAAATCTCAGGTAAGACCCGCGGGAGCTCCTTCCGTCGCTGAAGAGCGGACGGACGGCAGCTCCGCCGCGCTTGCGCGGGCGCCCAAGTAACGCCGACGACAGCGACTCGGTGGTAGGTTGGTGCCGCCTCACCTGAATAATGCCGCCTCGTCTTTTGTTTCTCGCCCGTCCACCCCGCAGTTCCTGGTCTTCTTCGTCTACTTCGTCCTCCTGACCGCCGTCTACTTGGTCTGCGCCGCCGTGGTCGTCGTCCGGCACTGCAGGCGCCAGGGCCGCGCCGGAGGCACGCCCACCGAGCTCGGCCCCGTGGCCGCGAATCACTCCGAGGCAGAACCCTTGTCGAACGGCAAAAGCGCCTCGGCTTGACGCGTTTTTTTTTTTTTGGTTCAAGAGCCAATCGGGGCTCGGCGGGATCAACCCTTTCGACCGCCGCTGTTCGCGCGTAATTACCCAAGTGCCTCATCCGCCGCACAGGTCTGACGGTCCCGCATTTGTAGCCGGCGATCGGACGTGGTCTGTTGGGACAGCGTTAAGGTGATTAAATGGAACGCGTCGCTGTGGCGGAGAGCTCTCCTGCGTTCCCGAGAGGGACCAATTCGCGCGATGACGTTTTTTTTTTTTTTTTTTTTTTTTACCGTATTTTGTACAGAAAACGAGAAAATGGAGAATCCGAACCTGTCCCCTCTCTCCCATGTTGGGCCTTCCAACATGCGGTCTACCATGACCGCGTGATCACTCAATCTTCACGACGCATATTGTTGTTGTTGATGTTCTTTTTTTTCTTTTTTTTTTTTTATATCATCCACACTCCTTTCGCTCCTTAATCGGACACAGTTCGTGTGTAGTGGGGCCATTTGTAGGACAAATTTAACCCATCCGATACGTTTCAATTGTTCTCTGTGTGACAATCAAATTCAGGTGGACTTAGGTCGTAAAATCCGACCCCCCCCCCTCTATTATTTGAAGGTATACGCTGTAGATTTTTTTTTTGCCCGTATGCTCTATGACGTGATTTGATTTTTCTTTCGTTTTTTTTTTTTTTTTTAAACGATTTCACCATTGCTGGCATACCGTTCACGCTGATCTCCGAGGACCGTAGGTGACGGAGAGAGCGGCCACGTCAGGGTTTCGGTCTCCTGAGACACTGGAAGAGGCCGAAGGAGATGTGGATGAGTGGAAATTTCATTGCAAATCAAAGGTTTCTCGACATTATTGCGTTTCGCACAAAAAAATACAAAAATAGGAATGCGCTGTGAATTGATGCCACGGCTATCGTTCAGTTCATTCTTTGGGGGGGGGGGGAACTAAACAAACAATTCATTTTAGGTTATTCGAACGACAGCTGCTTTTAACAGGCGGAGATGTAGTATATTATAGAGTTGTCGTTTTTGCACCCATGTGAAGCAATTTTTAAAATTTTCACTTAGATAGCCGCCGCGAAACTACTGTATGTTACTGTGAATCTGTCTGAATGCTGTAAAAGAAAAAAAAAAAAAACGGACTTTAATCGGATGTTTTTGGAATTGCAAATAAATGACGGTTTGCTGCATTTGCTCCTCGTGGTTCGTCCTTTTTTTTTTTTTTTTGCTGACCCACTGTAAGGTCGCGCCTCGCCGCGTGCATGTCGAACGAATGCAGTGATGATCGCATTTTGTCATTCAGTGGACTGCGGTGGGCCGTGGCTCCCGCAGGTCTGATGGAGGTTCCTCTTCGGCGTCCGAAAACGGGGGGGGGGGGGGGGGGACGGGGTGGGGGGGGGGGGGGTGTCTCATAATGGTGCGACGGATGAACTGTGTTCACGGAGGGCTCTCGTCCGATCGTCGACACAGCAGGTTCGGCGAGTTGTTTGGTCAGCCGCGGCCACCCATCGCAGCGTGGCGACGAAGCTCTGTCGGACTTTTACTTGTTTTTCTGCGTTTCTCAGCAGGAATCCGGTGTTTTTGGTTGTTTGTTTGTTTTTTCTCTCTCTCTCTCTCTCTCTCTCCAGTGTTTCAACAGCTGATGGCGAAGATGTGATCTACCCCCTCCTGGGGTTAAATCTGGTCCTTTGGACCAGGCCCCCAAGGACAAATGGCTCAGTAATGACTCTGCAGCTCACACAGACGGTATTGGTTGAATGTGTTTGGAAACTCAATTGGGTAGTTCCACCGAAGCGTGCCCTCTGAAATCTTTTTTTATTTAAATGAGGTAAATCTGCCGCGCTATAATCCCACCGCCATGAATCATATCCATGAATGTTATCTTTTGTTATCATTTTGCACAGTATTGCAACATGTGCTATTACATAATGCACGGCCGTGATCAAACCTTGACGTTACATGTGGGGAGTTGCTGCCCTCCAGTGGATCAAACTCAAACTGCACTCGCTGTACGAGACGGAGCAAAAATCAGGAAAACGGGGGCGATTACAAGGTTGATGGACAACAATAATAAACCGAAGATCTGTATTTTAAATGTTTTATTAAATATTGCCCTATAGAATCCCTTCACGCAACGACATTATTTATATCATCACTCAAAACCGATAAAGACCTCACTGGTTGTAAAGCTCGTAGTGCACTTCAGCTTATATATCGTTTTTACCCTTGCAAATGCGTTAGTCGTTTCAGAAATCTGGGATAAAATCTGAATTTGTGTGTTATAGTGTCTACTACTTTTAGCGACGAGGAAAAATAACTGAGGACAACACTTGAGGAATGCCGGAGCAAAAAAAAACCAAAACAAAACCGAAACATTTTTTTTTTTTTTTTTTGAACTCAAATAATTTGCCAGCACAGTGGGCTGGAAAGGTGCAACAACCAGACAAGCCTGCGCTTCCTTGAACCCCTCCCTAAATACGAACATAAAAAGACAAGTGTGTTTTGAGTTTGAAGTAGTGATATCAATGAAGCAAACCAGAAAAGCCCAAAATAAAGGGATTGACCGTGAGTTTGACAGCTATAGTTAGACCGCACGCGCGCACGTAGAGGCAATTGCCGAGGAGTGGTCGGCGGGAACATTCGACACAAAGCTTGCGCTGTTGTTTTAAGCCGAAGGCCCGATTAGACAATGGTGTCTCTCTCTCTCTCTCTCTCTCACCCACAGAGTCTCAAAGTTGCACGAATCCGCCCGCCGCAAACGTCAAAACCGCCCTCGGCCGCTGATGCACCGCTGGGTGTCGGTTTCTGGAAGAATCTGCGGATCCCCGCGGCCCCACCTTTTATCTCTCTGTCCACGTTGCAGTGCGTTCCGAGGAGCTGATTCCTCGCTCGCTCTCCCCTCACCTGGTGTCTTCGAAACACCAGCGGCCAGGGGCGTCTTTTTCGGTAGCGTCTGTTGATTGGATTCTTGGCATCGTGGGGTGCTGAACATGCCTCGGTCTTGACCTTTGGACGCTCAAAATAACGGGTAAAACATTCCCGCGCGGGATTTGCCTTGACCATGTCCCGCGCCACTCCGCGGCTGGTGGATCGTCTCCACGCCCCCCCGCCGTGCCGCCGTTCCCTCCGTCTACGTCATGGCCGTCTCCTCTGAAGGGCCAAAAAGGCACGAGTCACGCACAGGCTTGCTCAACGTCGCACACCGGCATGAACGCAATACACGGAACGAAACGGCACGCTCGTAAGCGATGTACGATTCCGGGGCGGAGGGATATAGAATGTGAACGATTAGATTCATGGATTAGGAGGAGTTTTTATTTATTTTTTAGCTGCATTACCGTCTCCGAGTCCATGGTCTCGTCGAGCCGGGGAGCCGTTCAATTCGGTGCTGTATCAAGCATGCGAATATATCGATTTTTGTCAATTACCAGCATCACAAAAACATAGCGTGGAGGAACGGGCGGAGGCTCAAACCTACGTGGTCTCCGGCTTCCTCCAGAAGTCTGTAACGCAGGCCGAAAGAAAGAAGGGACCTTTAAGTTTCTCCGCGTATTGATTTATCATTCTGGTTTTTACGATGCGTAAACAGGCATGCGACGGGGGGGGTTTAACCAACCTGCCTCCCAAGGCATGGATGCTGCGTGGAGAGAAAGTACAGCAGAGATCATGACATCTTGGCATGGTTTCTGCATCGGGATTTTAAACATGCAGGTCCGTATGTTTTGCAGTGTTCTCACCTTTTTGGAAGAACCACATCCCTGCAGGGAAATCAAAAGAACGATTTTGATTAGATCTTGATATGCTCTTGGATCTCGGCACGCTGCTAATGGGGGGGGGGGGATTCGCACCTGCTTTACGCCTGTGCACGAACGCCAGCAGCAGCACGGCGACCAGCAGGCAGACGAAGACGGCGAGGCCCGCGCTGAAGTTGGGAGCCCTCTGAGCCGCTGCAGGGCGACACCGAGGGCGGGGCAAGTGACATTTCACGCTTCAGGAGCTGGCGACGGAGGCTTTTGGGGGGAGCGGGAATGTTTTCGCAACTCACGGGTCGGGTCGGCGGCGAACGGGTTGGCGACGGGCTCGCTGCTCTCCTGGCTGATGGGATTAAGCAGCCCGCAGCTGAACTCCTTTGTACCCGCAGTGCTCTCCTGAGAGTCAGAAAATCGGTGTTATCCTATGGGCCCTGTGCACCGCGGTTATCTCCCCGTCCATCCATCGTTCCCCGGGGTCCTACGGGAAGGAACGCATCGCAAGCGCTGCTGACCTTCTCGACGCGACGCTCCCTGGACGAATTTGTCCACTCCCCGGCGTCGGCCCTCCACCGGAAGGTGACGGGCTCGGCGCCCGCCGTGTCTCCCTCGCAGGTCAGTGTGCAGCCGCTCGGCTCCCCGCCGCAGGACGCCGCCACGGTGGGCACGGGCACGGGGGCTGTGGTGGTGGGGTGGAGAAGAGAGATGAAGCCGAATCGACTCGGTCAAACACCTTACCATTGAGCTGTGGAGCTGCGACTGGTCCACTCGCAGATGACGATGAGCAGAGACGGCGCCGCCTTGACGGCGTTGATTTCCGGGGAGTACAGCGCGCCGTCGCCTCGCGTGAGCCCAGTGATGGTCATCGCCCCGCTGGAAGTGTTCAGTCTCGCACGCTCTGCAAGAAAGCATAGGCGGCGTCAGCCTCACGCAAGCGCGTAGCCCCGAGCGGCAAACCCGCCCCCCGACCCCCCGACCCCAAAGAGTCGAGCCGAACCCGGACCCCGGACGCACCTTTGAATTGACGATAAGAAGTGACCTCTGCCTCGGACTCTTCCCACTGGACGGCAATGTCGGCGCCGACTCGCCACACGATGCTGGCGATGGGCCCGGTCACTAAGCTGGAGTCGGGTTGGAGGACCACTTCGCCACCCTCCTTCCTGTAGAGCGGAATCTCTGCGCGGACAAAAAGGAAAGGGAAATAATTCAATCAAAAAAGGCGTCGGTTCGTGTGGTCTGCACGTCCCTTCATCTGGGTTTTTTTTTTTTTTTTTTTTTTTTTACGTATTCGCTCTGAGACCCGATCGTTAACTTAAGATCAGACGGAAGTCTAATAAACAGCAGCACGTTACGATGATTGATATTACAGAATAAACCCGCCCCCCCCCCTCCGCGACCCCCCGACCCCAAAGAGTCGAGCCGAACCCGGACCCCGGACGCACCTTTGAATTGACGATAAGAAGTGACCTCTGCCTCGGACTCTTCCCACTGGACGGCAATGTCGGCGCCGACTCGCCACACGATGCTGGCGATGGGCCCGGTCACTAAGCTGGAGTCGGGTTGGAGGACCACTTCGCCACCCTCCTTCCTGTAGAGCGGAATCTCTGCGCGGACAAAAAGGAAAGGGAAATAATTAAATCAAAAAAGGCGTCGGTTCGTGTGGTCTGCACGTCCCTTCATCTGGGTTTTTTTTTTTTTTTTTTTTTTACGTATTCGCTCTGAGACCCGATCGTTAACTTAAGATCAAACGGAAGTCTAATAAACAGCAGCACGTTACGATGATTGATATTACAGAATAAATAAATCGGGCGCCTTATGAAAAGATTCGATTATGGCTATTGGCTTGTTTTTTTGTTTTTGTTTTTTTTTGTGGTTGGTTGGACAAATAAATGGTTTAACGGCATCACCTGGATTTGGATTTTCTATCATTCTTAAGTATATTCCTTCACTTTTTGCTGTGTACTTTGGGATTTACTGAAAAACCACTGGGGGGGGGGGGGGGGGGGGGAGGGAGAGAGAGAAAAAAAAAAAAACACTTCCGAGGGTTTACGCAGGAACCTCTGCGGAGCCGAGGCACATTGTGGCAGTGCCCTGGGCGGGGTCGCGAGTGTGTGTGTGTGTGTGTGTGTGTGGGGGGGGGAAACAAAACAAAAACAAACAAAAAAACAAGAAACACAACCGTGCCGGACGAACCTGCACGCAATTCGTCGTGCTTGGCGCGGGCGAGGGAGCGAGAGCGAAAGAGCCGCGCACTTACCGGACCGCGCCCACGCGCGAGACACACAGCCGAGCAACACGATCAGTGACGCAGGGGGCAACATCGCGATCCTCTCCTCTGCGGCCAGGAGTCCCAGGTCGGCATCGGCAGGTGTCGTCTACACGGCGACGAGCACGACCGCCGCGTCTCGGCCGTCTGAATGGGATGGGGGCGCGGGGGAGAGTGAAAGCGAAAGTATCTTCAGTCTCCGCCTCCGTTTAATGTGATGTTCGAAACGATTGTATTTTTTTATGCTGGATACTCCTCGTGAAAGTTTTTTTTTTTTTTTTTTTTTCCATTCTTATTTCAACTCGGCATCTTCCATTGAAGCTTTTTTCAAAAATGTATACACACAAGTTGTGTGGGTTTTTTTTTTTGTTTTTTTGGCACAGTCCCTGAACGGCACTTTTCTGCCTCCCCGTGTCCAAATGTTGTTACCGCAGCCAGACGCCTCACAATCTCTGGGCGTCCCTTTTTAAGGCTTCAGTGAAGGGGAAGGGCGCCGTCAAAACTTGCTCGGTGATGCTGAAAAAGTCCGTAGTGGTCCTTCAACTTTTTTGCTCAGTCGAGTCAGTCGCAGTCGGTGTGTTGAGTTGAGATTTATTTCAAGCAAACAACAGTATAATAAATGTTTCTACAGTAAATTCCATTATTACGTATAATATAGAATTGCATTCATGATTGTGTGGCCCAATCTTTTTTTTTTTTCTTTTTTTTTGTTGCCACAATTGCTAGCACATAAGAGCCCCACGAAAACCTGCGTCCTTGGGGTTTCTTTAGAAAGCAGGCGCGCGTGGGTGGGTGGCGTCTAGATGTCGTCAGTGGCCAGAGGCTCCAGCCGCAGCCACAGGCCTCCCTCCGCGCGCAGCACGAGCTGGGGCAGACGGCGAACGCCTCCGGAGCGCCTCCCCGGGTCAGGGTTCTGCCCCGGGGTCAGGCGGAACCGGAGCAGGGTCAAGGCCACCACCACTCGCAGCTCTGCCAGGGCAAACTTCTGACCGATGCAGTTCCTGTGGACACACACGCGGATCTCACTCTCGGCCGGGCTCGGCCCGAAATGTTCACCGGGGGACCACTGTACCTGGGACCCGAGGAAAAGGGGATGAAGGCGTGGGACTGTCGGCCGCGTGCGTGGGCCGGGTCAAAACGCAGAGGATCGAAGTCCTGCGCGGAGAGAGACACTCGCGCAGGTCAGACAACGACAGAGCGGACGGAAAGACAGATACTAAACGTTTTTTTTGGTTGTTCGTCTCACATGCGGGTTGGTCCAGACCTCGGGGTTGTGGTGCGTTCCATAAATACTGACCAAACAAATGGCACCTGGGGGGAAAGGTTTACAGGGGTAAGGCCGCGATCGGCGGTGTGAAACCTTGACAAATGACAATCCCAGGGGGGGGGGAATACGGCGCCGGGCTCTCTCTCCCCTCACCCTCTGGCACCGTGCGTCCCCCCGGCAGCGCCACGTCCTGGGTGTATTTCCTGGTCACGGCCTGCACGGGCGAGTGGAGACGGAGGCTTTCTCTGATGCACATGGTGGTGAAGGTGAGGTTGGACAGATCCTCCCTTCGCACAGAGATAAGTCAATGCATGAACACACATATTCACATATGTGTGTATGTATGTATGTATGTATGTATGTATGTATGTATGTATGTATGCATATGTATATATACAGTATATCATCATTTCAGAATTATTATCATTTTCTTGTCTCATTCAAACACAATTTCCAGCCTACCACTCTATTCCCCGTCCGTCCCGTCCTCGCATCAGGTCCGTCACTTCCTGCCGGCACTTTTCCTGATGCTGGACGTGGCGTGCTAAATTGTACAGCGTCCAACAGATGGCGCTCGCCGTCGTGTCATGACCTGGGGAGATGGTAGATTTATTTATTTATTTTTTATTTTTTGCTTTGAGATGGAATCAAAAAAAAAAAAGGCCAGCTTATGCCGCCACCAGAGGCGTCACAGCGGGCCAGGCGAACAAGCCAATTGCCTGGGGCCCCCGAGCTAGAAGGGGGCGGGAGGGGGGGGGGGGGGGGGGGGGGCACGGCTGTTTACATTGGTCCACAGCAACGACAACCTGAAAGCCCCTTAAATGACATGCCATGAGGGGGCACTGTAATGACACGTTCAGGAACCCCCTCATAGGGTGGTACTTGCGCGCTGTCAAAAGCTTTGTTTTTTTATATTTCAAATTATTTTTTGCCTGGGGGCCCCCAGAGTGTCTTGAAACGTGCCTGGCCACGGCGATGGGACTAGGGAACACCTTAGTTGAACGCGCCCGCCTCACCTGCAAACATGAAGGTGTTGGCCTCGGCCTTTATTTCCTCGTCGGTGAGGCCCTGTCCGTCCTCGTCCTGCAACAAACACACACACACACACACACACACACACACACCAATTCTACGCCGTCACATCAGTGATGCAGGAGGCCCTTACAGCCGCACGCGGCAACGCTCTGAACCCCGTATCCCATTCGTCCACATCTCTGTCTCACCTTGGACAGCAGTATGAGGTCCACAAAGTCCCTCTTTCTCCGCTGTGCTGCGGCGAAATCGGCGTCTGTCTCCCTCCGCTGTCCGATCAGGGCCCGGCGCTTCTGAACCACGTCACTGGTGAACCTGGAAACCGCAGGTGACGCAATGACACGCAAGACCGTGTATCAATGCTGGGTTTCACAGAGCTAAGTCAATAAACAAAAAATACATGACCGTTTGCCGCTGTAGATTGTTATAGAACACACTGTGCCACTATTATATGTAGCACAATATAATATGTTGTTAAAAAAGTTACTGTTATATCAACACACTGTAGGTTTCTGTATAGTGCAAATAAAACGAGACACTCTACAATAAGGCTACCATAGAATATAATAAGTCAACTTTTGGTGGTGGTGGTGGTGGTGGAGTGGAAACCTCAATAACATTCAAAAAGCATAGAATTTGCAAGCAAATATGCAAGCTTTTCATATTTTGGCTCAGATACTGCCATCGCCCTCGAGGTCGGTAGGCCACACCTTGTGTGCGCGTGCTGTACCTGTGAACGACACTCAGGGCCCGTCTAAATCGCTGGCCCTGCTGCGTTTTCCAGTAAATCCAGTCCCAGTGGTGCACAATGTTTTGCCGGCGGTCTACGATGAGCTCACTGAGCTCCACGATGGCTGACACGTACTCGCTGGTGGACCTGCGGAGACATCGTCATCCAGCAACAGAGTGGCGCGCCACACACAAGTCGAGGCTAGGTGTGCAATGGTCATGTGGGCGTGCTCACTCTTGACAGTTGCTGCTGTAGCTAAAGGCGCACTTGAGTAAGCTGTCCAGTGACATCAGGGTGACGTGGTCGAACAGCTCGACGTCGGTCCCGCCCTCTGACACCAGGTGGCGCCATTTCACCTGTGAATCGCGCGGCGTCTTTACCACTGATGGGCACAATCGAAACCACCGACCAATGCAACTGAGCGCGCGCACGCGCGCGCGCGTGTGTGTGTGTTACTCCGATTTACTGCGCACACCGCGGGGGGTGCGCGCGGGAGCCGTGTGGTTGTGCGCCGTACGTGCATGGTGTTGGCCGAGGCGTTGAACGTGCCGACGTAGTGCTTCAGGATGTCAAAATGAAAAGCCGGAGTCAGCAGCCGTCTCCGGCGGGACCACTCCTCCCCATTGCTGATCAGCAGACTCTGGCCTGGGAAATAAGAGACGCGTGTGTGGAGGTGACTGATCGGAAGTGTCCCGCTGAATCGGGCGATGTGACAGCTGTCTGTTGCAGAGCAACGCGACCGGTAGGGACTCACCAAGCCACGGACGCAGGGGGCCATAGATGAGCTCGTCTTTCACCGTGATGCTGGCTTGGAGGGAGAAAAAAAAACAAGGGGTGAGGACGCGGAGGACGGAGACAAGCGCACCGAGCATCAAATGAGGCTCTGGGGACGTTCGACCGTCACCCCGAGCAAACCACATGTGCCGCGTTGCGACGGTACCATGTGCCATGAGGAGAGGTTTGACGTAGTCGGGGTGGAAGACTCGGACCAGGTGGTAGAAAGGCCCGAGGAACCAGCAGCAGGAGTGTTTGTACGTCTGCACCAGGTCGTCCACCTGGAGGAGGCCTTCCTCCGTGCTCTGCATCTGATGGAATACACAAATCCACGCCAAAGATCGCAATGACTTTTGTGATTTTTTTTTGGGGGGGGGGGGGGGTTTTTAAATGATCCAAGTCAAGTCCACTCTGGTTGGGCAAAGCAGATTGTATTAGGTTTAGATTCGGGGCTTCTTCTTATTCAGGATTCACGGAGGAAGGAAATGGATTGCAAGGAGGATATTCTGTCACGGTAACATTTTTTGCAACAGGCGTTGCATCCTGTGTCATCGGACATTGCCTTAACCGTATTTCGCCATAACGACAAACGGGCAACATCTGCAGGTCATGCATCAGGCCGCAGTTCGACGTATACAATAACTCATTTGCACTAGTTGTGGTCAGTGGTGTGTGTCTGCCGTCCCGGTGGGTGGGACCTACCTGGCCCAGGTGGCCCATCAGCCAGGAGTCCGCCGGCGGCCTGCTGAAGCACGACAGTCGGCGCGTGTACCAGGCATGGCGCGCCAAAAGCCTGGCGGTCCAAGCGGCCGCCAGGGCAACCAGGACACACAGGATCGGACCCGGGCCGGCCAAGCTGAGGACCAGGGCGGGGACACCCCGCAGGAGAGACATCCCGGGATGGACAGAGACCCACGGACGGACCCAGCTGCTCCGGCGGCAGCTGTGTTCACAGTGAGGCGTGAGAAAACCAAACTCTCGCGTCCCGTCACTGATTATTATGACACCAGATCTGCTCAGATCCTCCCACATCATCATAATGCACCAAACATGTGTCTTTATCTCCAAATATACAGCTTATACAGCTAACCCTTTAAATGATTATGATATATATATATAGATATAATTATATCTATATATATATATCACTATAATTATGATGTAATATAGTTATATAATAATAATTATATATATATATATATATATAATAATTATTACAATTATAGTCCCTACATATTAATCAACTTCACCCAGTGTCGGCAAAGCATCCTAGCCATGTTTCCAGGGAAAAGAGTAAATGTTCAGTTTTAAACCGAAAAACAAGACAACTCATTATGGAATTACATATAACCGTGATAGGTAGAAAGAATGAATAAAGTAATAAGTTTAATCCCAGTGGCATTTAATTTTGTTGGCGACGGATCGTCTGCAAGCATTGGACTTCACCCAGTGTCGGCAAAGCATCCTAGCCATGTTTCCAGGGAAAAGAGTAAATGTTCAGTTTTAAACCGAAAAACAAGACAACTCATTATTGAATTACATATAACCGTGATAGGCAGAAAGAATGAATAAAGTTATAAGTTTAATCCCAGTGGAGTTTTACCTTGTTGGCGACGGTTTGTAAGCAAGCATTGGTGGTTCAGTGGTAGAATTCTCGCCTGCCACGCGGGAGGCCCGGGTTCGATTCCCGGCCAATGCAACGTCCTTTTTTTTTTTTTTTCCTCGAAACATCTGTTTTTGTTGGAGCAGTGTCACGTATGTATTTTGAACCTTACTTTTGATGTTTAAGATAAAAAACCACATACGCTGAATGGTCGATTCGTTCCCGCATGCCTCGTTGGCGGGGCCAGGCGATTCTCGGTAGCGAGGGGCCAATCACCTTCGAGGACAGAGCCCACCAAGAAGTGGGTGCCACGGCCAATCGGGACTCGAGTTCGAGCGACCAAGAGTTGACCAATCGGCGCCCGAGAGAGGCGGGACATGCGATGGCCCATCAGAGCCCGTATCGCCACCAGCGATTGGCTCGGCGCGACCAAGAATTGACCAATCGGCGCTTGAGAGAGGCGGGACCCGGCGAGGGGACTCTTGCGGTCGCCGGTTCGTCATAATGGCAAGGTTTTTTATTATTTGAAATCTAAAACGGCATATCATTCACACTGTTAATGAATTGCATGCATAATTGCTCATTGTGAATTTCACTATTCCCTACGGTCATTTTTTTTCTCCATTCGCACTTTAAATTAAAAACTGCATATGTCTTTTTGTCATTTTTTTTTTTTTTTTAACTCGTAACGTAATTGGACCTTCAATTCAACTGATTTCCTCATTGTACTCTGTAGCCTGTGAATCTCATTTTTGGCATGGTTAGCTGATTCCACTGCACTTCAAAGGTAGAAAGAAATGGCATATATTTTGTTTCACTCGTAACACAATGCACATTCAGTTCAACTTATTTAATCACTGGATACTGTGAATTTCTCGATATCGGTGTGGCCAATTATTCCCCTCGCACTCTAGGTTTCGAAACTCCATATTTTTGTCCACCTGTGACCTAGTGCGAATTCAGTTCCATTTATTTTTTGTACTGTGAATTTCACTTTTCCGTTTGATTAACTATTCCATTCATACTGTATATATATATATTTTTTTTATTTTATCTGATATTTTGGTTCTCAATAGCACTGCTTATATTACTCTCATTACATACAGCCTTTTTTATGCCCACAGAATATACTCAGGTTACTGTGTATATTGTATCTTCAGTACTTTTTCTTCTACCCTTGCAGAAGCCTCAGTTTACTTTGTTCTGAACTTGTGTCTTTTTATGTTTGTATATATATATATTTTTTTACCACTGATGCTACAACACCGCAAATGTCCCCGCTGTGGGACAATAAAGGAGTATCTTATCTTATCTTATCTTAGCTCACGGTGGTGAGTAAAGTGCTATGCTCGTCAGATTCCATAATAAAATGTCCACATCTGCATCCTGATCTGCAAGTGCAGTGTAAAGCTAGAAGACGAAGCCATTATTTAAAAGCAATGATACACAAAAGGGTGTCGTCATTTGCCACAGCATCACACTTGTAGTTTATTATTGTTTAAGCAGATGTTTACTTGTATTGTTGCGAGATATGTCGAAACAGGGTGTCCCAGCTCCCGCCTCGCCTCTGGTAAGAGGAACCTGGGAACCGGCCTGCAGGTTTTGCAAAAGGGCCACACCATACACTCTGGCAATGTGGCTCCACCTCACATTTTCCTCCTGCCGCCACTCACTGCTGCGAAGGCAAATATCCCGTGAAGACAGCTGTACCTTTTATCATATCTTTCCGATCCTGCATCACCTGGCTCTCTCTCCGTAACCTTGCCATCGGTGCAGGTGCCTACAGTTCCTGGGCCCTCACAAACATTGTACCTCAGGGTCATATGTGACATCCAATCCAGCTCTTCCGTGCACCTCACAAAAGTATAGTTATTATTATTATTATTATTATTATTATTATTATTATTATTATTATTATTATTATTATATTATTATTATTATTATTATTATTATTATTATTATTATTATTATTATTATTATTATTATTATTATTATTATTATTATTATTATTATTATTATTATTATTATTATTATTATTATTATTATTATTATTATTATTATTATTATTATTATTATTATTATTATTATTATTATTATTATTATTATTATTATTATTATTATTATTATTATTATTATTATTATTATTATTATTATTATTATTATTATTATTATTATTATTATTATTATTATTATTATTATTATTATTATTATTATTATTATTATTATTATTATTATTATTATTATTATTATTATTATTATTATTATTATTATTATTATTATTATTATTATTATTATTATTATTATTATTATTATTATTATTATTATTATTATTATTATTATTATTATTATTATTATTATTATTATTATTATTATTATTATTATTATTATTATTATTATTATTATTATTATTATTATTATTATTATTATTATTATTATTATTATTATTATTATTATTATTATTATTATTATTATTATTATTATTATTATTATTATTATTATTATTATTATTATTATTATTATTATTATTATTATTATTATTATTATTATTATTATTATTATTATTATTATTATTATTATTATTATTATTATTATTATTATTATTAGCAGGAATGGAGGGCTGGGCTGGTGAAAGAAAAAGTGAAAAAGTGAAAGAATGATAACCCTCCAGCCTCTTGCAGCGTTTGTTAAAATGTAATATTTATTGTTTTATCATTGTGGTTTTTAACTCGGGTAATAAAAACAGTTTTGAAAAACATTCCGTTTTGATTTCTTCTTTCTCATATCATATTATTTGTCTTGTTACAGCAACTAAAGAAAACGGACTATATATCTCCCATCAGAGCCCGTATCGCCACCAGCGATTGGCTCGGCGCGACCAAGAATTGACCAATCGGCGCTTGAGAGAGGCGGGACCCGGCGAGGGGACTCTTGCGGTCGCCGGTTCGTCATAATGGCAAGGTTTTTTATTATTTGAAATCTAAAACGGCATATCATTCACACTGTTAATGAATTGCATGCATAATTGCTCATTGTGAATTTCACTATTCCCTACGGTCATTTTTTTTCTCCATTCGCACTTTAAATTAAAAACTGCATATGTCTTTTTGTCATTTTTTTTTTTTTTTTTTTTTAACTCGTAACGTAATTGGACCTTCAATTCAACTGATTTCCTCATTGTACTCTGTAGCCTGTGAATCTCATTTTTGGCATGGTTAGCTGATTCCACTGCACTTCAAATGTAGAAAGAAATGGCATATATTTTGTTTCACTCGTAACACAATGCACGTTCAGTTCAACTTATTTAATCACTGGATACTGTGACTCTCGATATCGGTGTGGCCAATTATTCCCCTCGCACTCTAGGTTTCGAAACTCCATATTTTTGTCCACCTGTGACCTAGTGCTAAATTCAGTTCCATTTATTTTTTGTACTGTGAATTTCACTTTTCCGTTTGATTAACTATTCCATTCATACTGTATTTATATATATATATTTTATTTTATCTGATATTTTGGTTCTCAATAGCACTGCTTATATTACTCTCATTACATACAGCCTTTTTTATGCCCACAGAATATACTCAGGTTACTGTGTATATTGTATCTTCAGTACTTTTTCTTCTTTCTCATATCATATTATTTGTCTTGTTACAGCAACTTAAGAAAACGGACTATATATCTGATATAATAATAATAATAGTAATAATAATAATAATAATAATAATAATAGTAGTAGTAGTTGTTGTTGTTGTTGTTGTTATTATTATTATTATCTGGTGGAGACAGTTGTGTCATTCACAACGTTAATTGCCATGCCGACTTTGCAACGAACGGGAGTCGAACCGGCGATCACGGGGTCGACGTGGCGCATTTTCGGTAGGTTTAGGCACCTCATCAAGACTCATCATCCGAAAGCCGTGCGTGCGAGCCTCGCGCGCTTTTGTTTTCGTGTTTCGCGTCACCTGTGTGACGAGATGGGGTAATTCATCAGATTCACGCGGACCGAATTGTGTTCAAGTGTATTTAAAAACAAAATAAAAAAATTAAATCTAGGTGTATGGGGGTTTGCGGTGAAACGCGTCCGATTGAGAGCTCCCCCTTTTTACGAGGGGCCCCTGAAGGCGCCGCTGATTTCCACCTGTCAACACGCCGGCAAGACGACGGTGTCGCGGAAGAACGTGTTTAAAACGAAAAAGCGGGCGAAGCGGTGCGTGTGTGTATGTGTGTGTGTGCGTGCGGGTGTGCGCGCGTGTACACGTCCGATGCCTAAACCTGTCGCCTGCAGGTGAGTTTCGAACCAACCGGTTGGTCCAGTCTTTTGTGGAAATTGTCCAAACCGTATCGTGAATGCTCGCTGACGTCAGTTTTTTTTTTAATCTGAACTCTTCCCCAGGATTCAAACTCCACAAAAACCGCCCCCACAGGTGTTATCTGCCAAAATGACTTGTACATTATATTTCCGATTTATCGTGTGGCATCACTGCTTTTTAGTTTCCATATTCCACGTAGTAGTAATTGTTTTTCTGTGTTTTATACCAATGCCACTGTACATCCTGGATTTCAAGTTTTTTTTTTAATATGAGTTGCTTGTTTTTAAAGCCAATATTCTATATACATATATATATATATATATATATAACATCTTGGAGTTTCTATCATGTACTGTTTTCTACAGTGTTATCCTCTCCTTACTCAGCCATTTGAGATCTGTGGCAAAATCCAGTTAAATAGCTCTTGAGGGCTTATTTACATGGAGAAATGTATCACTGGCTACTTGAAAGAAAGGTTTCTCGCACTTTGAGAACATTATTGCAATACACTTCACAAGCACGCCTTACTGAAGATTTGAATGCAAAATATGCCGCTTTTGGACTCGAACGCCGCTCGAAAGTGTTTCCCTTTGATAGGAGTTACCCGAGAGTGACCGCCGTCCTCTTTGTGCACGGGGCAGGTGTTCAGCGCGGACTGAATGACATGGCCGACCGGCGCGACAGCCGGAGGAGCCCTCCGCCAGATCCCGGCACTCCCGCGCGGTCTCCCTGCCGCGGCGCCACCCAAGCGTGGCCGCCCGCCGAGTCTCCCGTGCGGCCTCGCCGCCTGCACCACCGCCCGACGGCGCGGGGCGAAGACCCCGACGAGCGTCGAGCGGCCGCGCTGGCGGGCGGGGTTCCCTCGCCCGGCTTCTGTGAAGAGCTCTTTTGCTCCGGCCGCAGTCGCTTCCCCCTGGCCCCGCTGGCGCCCCTGGCCGGCGCCCTCATGGCCTCGGCCCCGCCGCAGAGCGACGCGGTCAAACAAGGCTACCTGGGGAAGCCGGAGCGAAACCACAGGCCATACTTTGTCCTGAGAGCAGGGAGCCACACCGGGCCGAGCCGGCTCGAGTGGTACAAGAGCCGGGAGAAGTTCGAGGCGAAGTCCGCCGGGAAAGGGTCAAACAAGCAAGGGTAAATATATATATATATATTTATATAAAAAGAGGTGTGGGCATATTTTGAAGCAATAAAGTTTGGCCTCTCATTTGAGAGGATGTGGCGAATGTTCTTTGGTTTAAGTAAATCTTTGGATTTTTACAGTGGGCAGGAAAGAAACGTTCTTAATTAAGCCCACCATTTCAATGAATAACAAAAAAAAAATTAAAATGGAATTGAAATTGAAATTCCCGCAATCTTCAGTGAATTCGTCCCGATTCGCCTCTTCTCCAGGGTGATTTACCTGAGCTGCTGTATTGGCGTGAGTCGGACCAGCAGTCCCAGGAAAGGCCACACGGTTGCGCTGTACGCCAAGGATCAGACCCTGGTGCTGCTAGCGGAGGACCAGCGGGAACAGGAAGAGTGGTGTTTGGCCCTCAAGACACTGATGGAGGAGGAGCGAAAGGACGAAGAGCGCGGAGAGGGTGTCGACGAAGAGGACGATGGGTATTGCACGCTGCCCGCTGCGGCCTTCTTCAAAGAGGTCAGACCAGACGCGCGTTTTATTCTGCCTACACGGAGATGCGAAATGGTATCGGCTTCATAGAAGTTGACTTTTGTTTGCTGTCTTGCAAAAGTGTTTTTTCTGCAAATGACCGATCATTTTAGTTATGACTCAAATGTAATTGTATAAACGACTGAAATTCCCGAAACTGAAAAGAGTCAACATAGACAATGACGTTTTTCCGGACCATTCATCCAATATTTATTAAATCAAGTTGTGACAAGCAAGCTAGCGGCCCTTGCCAAAGAGGGTTGGGCAACTTCCAATTTTAAAACAGAGCTTTTTAAGATGAAAAAATTCACCCCGCGCCCGTGTTCAAGGTCTGGCCCGTCTCGGTGAAACCCCGGGGTCTGGGTCGTTCCAAGGCCCTCGCAGGAGAAACCCGCCTCTGCCTCACAGCTGCCTCGCTCATCCTGGTCCGAGTGGGCGCGAGCGGCGATTTGCCGTCCGTTGCGATCCCTTTGCTGAGTGTTCGGCGATTTGGACATTTGGACGGCGCGTTCTTCGTGGAGCTCGGCAGGTCGGCGCCCGATGGCCCCGGGGAGATCTGGATGGAAGCGAGAGACCCAGGTGATTTAAGGTGACCTGCTCGGTTGACGCCGCCACTGCCTGACCGTAAAACTGTGGCCCACCTCGGCATGTGTGTTCTGTGCAGGAAACCCCGGGATCGCCCAGCACATTCACGAGGCGGTCCGGGACACGGTGCGGGCCCTGCGAGTTCTTCCTGACTTTAGCCGGTCCCCGACCTCCAACCTCGGCCAGCATCAAGCACTCCTGGTCTCTAAACGCAGCAGACCGAAATACAGGGACAAGCCGGCTACCGCGAGGCCGCCGAGTTCAGCGCCGGTCCAGCCACGCAGAAACGCTGACGTCCAGACCCCTCCGACGCCGCCTGACACAAAACCCCGCGAACCCGTCCGAACACTGGCCGGATCTGCTCCGAGCGTCGCGTCACATCTCGGCCCCCTCCGATCCCAGCTGCGCGGCGGCAGCTCCTCGGGGTCGGGCAGCTACATGGACATGGAGACGGAGCATTGTGGAGTGGCGGGCTGCGGGGTGGAGGGCCGCGAGGAGGGGGAGCCGGAGGAAGGGCTCGGGTACATGGCGATGTCCCCGCAGAGCAGCCACAGCTCATCTGTCTCCCCTCAAGACCATTATGTGACCATGGAAAGCCCAAATAAGCACTACCGGCCTCCCTGCCCTTCCCCGTCTGCCGGCCTTCGGACATTGTTTCACAGGTAAACACAAAATACTAAACCATAGGCTTGCGGCCCTTTATTTTACGTCAGTGGCCGAGCAAACGTGACTTCATTTTTTACGGCCCCTCCGTCTTAGTTGAATAGATAAATGAGGTCATCTCTTATG
Organism: Colistium nudipinnis; assembly: GCA_016785305.1. Taxonomy (NCBI): domain Eukaryota; kingdom Metazoa; phylum Chordata; class Actinopteri; order Pleuronectiformes; family Rhombosoleidae; genus Colistium; species Colistium nudipinnis. Next base: position 16,547 of record JAFBJU010026045.1, on the reverse strand, counting down.
TGCACCTGTCGTATTCACCGTAATGTCCAAACTCCGTCGTGAAAACGAGCGTCACGCCACGCAAGCCGCCTTTTCCCCCCCAAAAGGCTCTTCAGATGCAATGAATGATGCTCATACCGAAAGCCACGAATTTGTCGAGACTTTTTTTTTTTTGGTTTTTCAAATGCGATGCACCAGTGACTGAACTGCCTTTTCTCTCAGTTCCTCCTCAGACAACTGCCCCCCGGCGTGTCCGTCACGTTGCCGGGCCCGTGAGCACAGTGAGCCGCGCCGGCAGCCGAGCGAGGTCGAGCGGTCCGAATCCGAAGCCGACCGATCGCAGGCGACCGCTGGCCGCTCCACTCGCCGTCCAGATGAGGCGAGGCGAGCGGCGGAACCGGCGCGTTGCAGGCGAAGCCCGACAAAGAGCGGGACCCCACCTTCTCCTGCGAGGAGCGTCGACGGATCGGGTCTGACGCCTCCGTCCATCCGTAGTTTACCGCGAGGCTCTACTAGGCCGGTCCGAGCCGGTCCGAACGCTGGTGCAGGGCAGTCTGGTCGACTCCAGGCTATAGCAGACCAGTCTAGACCCGTTAGAAGATCCAGGCTGACGTCCTGTCTCCTTGCTTGCCTGCAGGTTGCGGACGGGTCCTGAGTGTTGTGTCGTGATCCAAGTCTCGGAAAATCTGGTTTCACTGTGTTATTGTAAATTCACTGAGTATGTGTGTGTGTGTTTTTTTTTGTGGGTTTGAAGATTCAGTAAAAAAAATTGTGCCGGAACGAAATGGCATTTAAAAGATGTTGCACTTGTATATGAGGTATTGATAATAATAAAAAAAAGATTAAAGTCACATGAATGCACAATACATCTTTTGTCTCTCATTGACTTTGACATCAACTCCGTACAGCGCACTGCAGGATTTAGGATGATGTACCGAAGCAAAGCTGGGCATTTTATTTACTGAAAGACTGGATTTTCTGAATAATGGGTAAATTGTGGAGGAAAAAAAAAGCCTCTTTAAAAAAAAAAAAGCTTTCAATCAAGAAGATCCTATACTATATTGCGAGGCTAAAAAAATGCTGCTTTATCTAAGACCAACCTCTGATTAGTGGATACAAACAAAAACGGGAGCTTACTTCGAGCTGGGCACGTGTCTGGTCAAGTCCACTGTCGCTTCAGAACCCTCTTTGCTTTGGTCAGGCGTGTCCAAAGTCTGGCCCCGGGGATGCCCAATCGGTGACTGCGGTCAAATTTCATGCGGCCCGCAGCTTTGGCCTTAAAATGCATTATTTATGAGCCGCCCCCGCTGTTAAAGAAATTATGTAACTTTTAAGATGCAATTCCAACCTTCACCGCCTGGTGGCTTCACCCCGCGGTCTAACTATATTTAGACTGTGAACCCTTCTTCGCTCATTTTAATCTCTAAAGAGAGTAGCGCATCGCACCCCCCAACGCCCCCAAACGTTGCCAACTTGCTGACTTTCCAAAACCCCCTGGTGATTTTTTTTTTTTTTCCAAAGTGACCGGCGACAAATCTAGCGCCTTTTTTTCAGATTTTGTTGTAGAGTCTTTTTGGTGTTGGCACTGTTGTTTTCTACGATGATGTGTAGATGATGAGATGAGGAGACCGCAGTTGATATCGACTTGGTTAAGAATGCGTTTATTAAGTAACAGCGTAACACACAACTTTTACCTTTTTTTTTTGCACATCCAGTGATGTTTACGTCTGACAATTTTGCACTGGTGTTTGCGCCCCTGCACATTTTTGGAGCACAACACCACGCACGAACACTGGCATAGGACAATCTGCGCACATTTTCTTTTTGTTTGGACTCCTTAGATTCTGATTATTTCACATACTTGGCTGGTGTTTTATTTTGCTTTATTTATTTACTCCTGTGTATTTTTGTACTTTGTATTTTTCTTTTCGAAGAGTATTTATTAATTATTTTTTTTTAATATAGATTTTTTTCATTTCAACTTTTTGTTTTATATTTTTTATTATTATTATTATTATTATTACTACTCTGGCGTCGAGAGTGGACAGCATTCTAAGAATTTCATTTTAAAATAGATGCTATGAATCTTGAATCTTGAAAAAGCATCACACAGGCAAAACTGCGGCCGAGTCGTTTTCTCTCCCGAAAACAGTTTTATAGCATGCGCGGAAAATCCTCTTGTTTCAGTTTCCGTATGTGGTACACTTTGAGTAAGGGGCTCCTGCTCCATTTCACTGTCAACCACTTGTGTGCGTTGGAAATTGATGTCACCGCTCATGCTGTCCAAGTGCTTAACCTTCCTCCTGTGTTAGCTTTCTGTTGCTATCCATGGTGTTAGCGGGTCGGTTTTTGACCCGTGTCTTAAATCAGCCATAAAATACCCAAAAAACAAATATTTGTCACCCAATTTTTTTCGGGACTCTTACCTTCTTAGGCTTCCTTGTCCCTGAAAAGATTGCTTTTATTATTTTTGGTATGACCCCCTGGGCCTTTCTTTTGACAGCATACCCCTTGTTTTCAATCTATAAAAATGGTCAAATTAACCTCAAGAGAATTACTTAAATAAATAAAAGGTTGTTATGTTACCTAAACATTAATAAGGGGTGTTGGAACACATCTTTTAAATAAATAGTTACATTTGTTTTTTGTTATTTTAAAATTGTTTACAATAGTAACAACTACGGTGTTAGGGTCAGTTTCGACATGTATATTTTGACTTCAAGAAATAGGCAAAATTATTATTATTTTTTCAGCAATAGAGCTTAAATATAAACACGAAATGAAAGGCAGAACAGGTCATAACACAAAATATATAACATCTGAGAACTCATCATAATATCCTTTGAAAGGTCTGAAGTGACATCGTTGCCCGGAAAATATATCTGTCTGTCGACGCGTCCCAGAGACGATCCGTGGCCTCATTGCAGGATCTGTAACTGCAACAAGAGGAGGAACACCGATATAAGGTTCCAGATATTCCTCATCAATGTCTGTCCACGTGTCACCATGGACTTTTTCTTCATTCTTTCCACGATTACTCTTTTTAGTGACCATGGCACAAATAGCTAAAAACACGTCTTGATCATTAATTATTGCTTTAAAACGCCCAGTTTTATAACTGGGTCGAAACCGATCCTAACACCACCAAGGTTATCATTTCAACCAGAGCATTTTGACATTAAGTGAAAACATTTTTTTTTGTTTTATTTTGTTGAAATACAGGTTCCCGACAAAGTCAAAAAGCCTTGATGCATTTAACATATTTATGTGGTTCTTTTACGCATTTAAAACCTATAAACGGGTCGCTGCCGACCCGAACACAAGAGGAAGGCTAAACTACTCATGCACGCGCTCTGATAATCAAACAATATGCTCGTGCCCACTGAACTCCTGTTCACCCCTTCTTCTCCAGCTGCCGAACATTTCCTTTCGTGTCCCGCATCTTGTTTTAATCTTTGTGGCCCTCCTGTGTCAGGGTGCACTGGCCCCAGGAGGTTTTTTTACAATCCTTATGTGGAACGACCTCGGGGCTGCCGCTCTGCGTTTAAATATCCTGCAGGCCCTCCTTGCGGGGCACTCTCCTGCAGACAGTTTACTGTGTTCGTATGATCAGTGTCCGGAGCTCCGTGAAATAAAGATATCTCTGCGCTTGAACTCCAGTTTCTTTATCAAGGTTATACGGACGACTTAGAGGTATTCATAGAAGGTTAATTTTTTTGCCTCCACAGCAGTTACGTCCCTGAGCGAGCGGAGGGCGTTGCCGTGAGCCCCCTCCGCCAGTCGGTCTCGCAGTAGCCCCGCGCAACAGTCCCAGTCGTAGTCAAGGGCCGCGAGGAGGCCCGCGCGCTCCACGTTCAGACTATGAGGACTCCATGAACTCTCATCAACAGCCTCTCTCACTTAAGAGTGTTTTTTTAACTTTTCGTCCCTTCCACGACGTTATTCCTCCCTCCTACAGTGTCCATTGCAATTACATTCAAACGGTCTATGATGCAAATCTGACGACGACGTCATTTAGCAACTTGTAGGACAGCCAATAGCTACTTTCCTCACTGAGGAGTGGGCGACACTGCACCCTCCTCCCCCCATGCAGTCACTTTTTGGTCAGAATTCAGAGAGAAAAGTTGTTTTGATATTTCACCTCGAAGTTGTTCGCCAACCGCAAATAATGAACAGAGAAGGAAAGCATGCAGTAACATGAAGGTCAGAATTCCGAGATGAAAGCAGTGTTGGTGATGCATCGGCAAGTTCTTTGCCAGTCTCCAATAAACGACAGAAGGTGGATCGTAAAACGCTTCGTTTATATAGAACATGGAATCAGGTGATCATGGAGAAATGAATGGGGGCGATTTGGACGTCCCGCTTTCCCCATCAGAAGACACACAAGCGTTTTTGTCCGGTGAAGACGAATCGGAAGATGCGAGGAGCTGGGATTTGGACATTCCCCTGATCCCACTGCGGACCATGACATTGATGTTCACCAGATGCGTCGCCGGTTTCTATTCCTCATCGGAGTCGAGAGAGCAGGCGTTGGGTGGCGCCTGCGCGAGCGAAGAAGGCGCCGCTCTGCTGACCAAGATGAGTCATGTCATTGTCGAGACGATCAGCTATGGTATTTTAAAAGTGGTGACCCCTCAGATCGTTTCCCAGGGCGGTTTAAGGAGTGGCCGGAGTTCTGGTCACGTGACAGAGGAAGAGATCCGGGAGAGCCTCGGAAACTCTGTCCACCATGGTCTTCACCATGCGCTGGGGCTCAGAAAGACAGAATACTACGCCGCCGCCGAAATGCGGGATTTGATCGCAGCCGACGTGACAAACACCGTGAACCGCTCACTCGCTCTTATCAAAGTGCCAAAGTCCGCCACGCAGCCAGAGGATCTTGAAGTCGAACCGCAGGTGTGTGTAATGCACCCAGATCGCATGGTTCGCCTTTTTAAATTAATATTGACGGTAGCTCGACCGAAAAAGTCGGAGTCATGTGGCGACCCGGGATGTGCCGGGATTGATTCCTCAAAGGATGCCCGTCCGCACAGTATGATATTGCCTGAAGATTGCAGTGATGATGAGGATATCAATTTAGTCAGGTCTACACTTCTGAGTTCAGACAACTCAGTTCGTCAGACTACAGCCATGAGCAGAGAGATGGACATCGCCCTGAACTCACGGATGGGCGTGAAATCACGTTTAGGCAAGAGTCCTGCCGATGGTTTTCATTCAAGGGAGAAAGTGATGGCCCTCGGTCGTGTAAGATCATCGGAAGACACAAAATCACTGACGCAAGATAAAAATGAACCGGAAGAGACCAGGAGCTGGGATTTGGACATTCCCCTGATCCCGCTGAGGACCATGACGTTAATGTTCACCAGATGTATCGCGGATTCCTATCCTTCGATCCGGTCGAGAGAGCAGGTGATGAATGGCGCTTACATGAGCGAAAAGAACGCCTCCCTGCTGACCCACACAAGTCGCGTGATCGTCGAGTCGATCAGCTACGCCATTCTAAAAGTTGTGACGCCTCAGATTGTTTCCCAGGGTGACTTGAGGAATGGCCGAAATTGCGGTTACGTGACCGAGGAGGAGATCCGGGAGAGCCTCGGCAACTCGGTCCACCACGGCCTTCACCACGCGCTGGGACTCCAAAAGACGGAATACTACGCCGCCGACAAAATGCGGAATTTGATCGCAGCCGAGGTGACAAACACCGTGAACCGCTCACTAGCGCTTGTCGGCGTGCCACGCTCTGCCACGCAGCCGAAGGAGCTTGAAGTCGAACCGCAGGTGTGTTTAATGCACCCAGATCACATGGTTCGCCTTTTTGCCTTCATATTACTTGTCGCTCGACCAAAGAAGCCGGAGTCATGTGGCGACCCGGGATGTGCCGGGATTGATTCCTCAAAGGATCCCCAGCCGCACAGTATGGTGTTGCCCGACGATTCCGCTGAGGAGGGGGATAGCAATTTAGTCGGGTCTACACTTCCGAATTCAGACCTCTCAGCCAATCAGACCAACATGGGGTGCGGACATTTTGACATTCCCCTGATCCCATGGATTGAAATGAAATTGATTTTCGGCAAATGCATCGCTGATGTCTTTCCTTCCAGGGAGTCAAGGCAGCGAGTGATGAATGGCAGACATGTACGGGCAGATGCCGCCAGTCTGCTGACTGAGAAGAGCCATTTAGTTGTACTGCAGATCAGCGACACTATTCTCAAAGCTGTGGTACCCCAGGTTGTTCCGCACGGCGGTTTAAGGAACAACGTGAGTGACAGTTATGTGACAGAAGATGACGTCCGCTACAGCCTTGGAAACTCTATTGACATCGCCATCAGAGCGGCGCTGGAACTGAGAGGGCCCGTGTCCCCCGTCTCCGACAAAATGCTGAATTTGATCGCGGCGGAAGTGACAAACACGGTAAACCGCGCACTGGCTCACATCCGAGGGCCGGACTCTGTCACACAGCCAGAGGTGGAGCTCGAAGTTGAGCCGCGCGTGTGTTTATTGCGACCGAGGAAAATGGTTCGCCTTTTTGCAATTATACTGACACGAAGTGTACCCAAAACGCTTGAATCATACGAAAACCACGGACCAGATGCCGGCATGGAGTCCGAAGACTCCAGTGAAAATGAAGAAATCCCTCCTATCAGGTCTACAGCTCAGAGCTCAGAGCCTTCGACTTATCCCAGCTTACAACGTGAGTTAATTCCGTGCGTTGGGTCTCCAGCTCCCAGCTCCGACCCCTCAGCTTATCAGGGCTTCGAAAGTGAGGATAGTCTTTCAGTCAGGTGTACAACTCCGAGCTCAGACCACTCGGCTTATCAGAGCTTTGAGCATTTGGACTACTACGATGAGGAGCTGCTCCAGCGAGACCGGATCTTTATCGCGGCCTTTGTCTCTACGCTGGTGAGCCACACCGCTCAGCAATCCAACACGTCGCCGTACGACGTGGACATCAAAGGGATGGTGGCGCGCATGGAGAAGAGGACGGCGGGGAAATTGTGTGCCACGTTCCCGAGGAGCGTTCAAAATATTCACGTGGCCGTCTACAAGAAGCTTTGTTGGGAGTTTGGATCTGCAAAGCGGCAGAAGGCTGCCATGGTCTGCAGTGACGGGTATTTTGAGGAGACCGTCGTGAGGATTTTAAAGAAGCAACTGCAAAAGTCGGAAGGAATCCGATTTGTGAAGATGAGGAGACCCTTTGCCAAACTGTGAGCTCCACTACCGGCGCGTCAAACAAATCATCGACCAGGCGGACGGTTCGGGACCCTCTACCATGGCCACGCATCGGCACGGTGACTCTTTGCAGCCGCAAAAGGAAGAAGGGTGAGTCTGCCTGACCCTATATGTGAAGATATTTATTTATTTATTTTAAATGTTCAATACAATCAAGGGAATTGAGTTTTAGTGGAGTTGACGGGAGATGGGGAGACGACGGAGGCGAAGAGCGAATGACGGTCAGTCCGTGGAGGATAGGAGAGTACACGGTGGATTCGTTGAGCCCGCGGGTAGCGGTAATGCAACTTGGAGGATACCAAATGCCATAAAAAAGCGCAGTTTAGCTAGCAAAAAAAAACATATGTTGCTTGTAAAATGTGTAGTGGAAAAACAATGCGTCGGTCTTTGCGGAGCCTGTTAATAAATACAAAGCTTGTGATCACTGTTTCTCTTGTGGCTCCTTCCGCACACCCAAGGGACCCATCCAACCAACGCATCAAAAGCAGTACGGCAGCGTACATTCAGATTGGTTTATTACCTGATTATGTTTTGAGTGATTTGTCACGCACCTTCTAGGTGCATGACCTTGGGGCTGTGGGGTCCTCGAACCAGCGACCCTCTGGTCTGAAGTCCTTCTACTTCGCCTCTTGTCTTAACACAGTCAATATGTCTTCATCTTCGGCCGGCACGTGTTGTGATGTGGATCACAACGATCAAACAAAGGCAGCCTAGTCGCCCCCACAGACTGCTTGTTGTTGTTTTTATTTATTCAGAACAGTCAAAACAGAACAAATATTTCAGGAAATAGTGAAACTAAAAGGGGGGAAAAAAAATATCGAGAATTTGACACGGCAAACTGGTAAGGACACTTTACATCAAATACCTTGCCATATTTTCACACTCAAATGCACAGACCAGATTCTCAGCATAGCTTGTTCGTCATCAGAAAAAAACCGAAAGAAAAGGTGCTCACTCGGCACGGCGATTTAAACAGTCCCCGTGCTTATTCACGCTTTATCGTTAATTCATCCAGGGTTCATTTTCTTTCTTTTCAGTCTTGTGATACTTTTTTTTACATTTCACCATGGTGTCACTTTAGTCCCCAGGGCAGAGCCAACATATAGACCTGGCTAGGCCTCGACTTTGTTCACTGTACTTTGTCAGCTGGAGCCGTGAAGCGGCTAAAAGACTTCCTCAGCAACTTGGACAAGTGAGAGAACATCCTGCTGAAGGCCGGGCGCCGCTGCTCCGTCGACGGCGGGGTCTTTGTTCCAATCGCCTGGGTAGCGATTTCAGCACTCTGACGTTTTACCACATACACCGGAGAGACTTTTCGGCTCTTTCTCTGGGGTAATCTCCTTATCTTAAAGTATTTGAATTGTTTTGGCTCCTGCAGTTGCTTTTTTAAAATCCTGACAACGGTCTCCTCAAAATACGCGTCACCGGACACTATGGCAGCCTTCTGTTGCTTGGCCGACCCAAACTCACTGCAGAGCTTCTTGCATACGGTGAGGTGGATGTTTTTAACGTTCTGGGGAAAAGGGGAACATAGTTTCCCAACAGTCATCTCTTCCAGACGTGCCACGATCCGCTTAATGTCCACGTCGTATGGCATTGTTTTGGAGGTTTTAGCGATGCGGGTGACAAGTCCAGACACGAACGCCGCAATAAAGATCCTGTCACGCTGTAGCAGCTCCTCGTCGTCGTAGTCCAAATGCTCAGAGCCCTGATGAACGGACGGGCATGAGCTCTGCGTTGTAGGCCTGACTGCGCCACTTTCCTCCCGCTCCGAGTTGTGATAAGTCGAGGAGGCTGAGCTCCGAGGCGTAGACCCAACTGAATTGATATCCTCGCGTCCACTGGAATCTTCAGGCAATACCATACTGTGCGTGTCGGAATCCTTTGAGGAATCAATCTCAGCACATCCGCGGTGGCCACATGGCTCGGGATTGTTCGGTCGACCTACCAGTAATATGAAGGCAAAAAGGCGGACCATGCGGTCTGGGCGCACCAAACACACCTGCGGTTTGACCTCCAGCTCCTCTGGCAGCGTGGCAAAGAGTGGCACTCTGATAGGCGCTAGTGAGCGGTTCACGGTGTTTGTCACCTCGGCTGCGATCCAATTCCGCATTTTGTCGGCGGCGTAGTATTCCGTCTTTCGGAGCCCCAGCGCGTGGTGAAGGCCGTGGTGGACCGAGTTGCCGAGGCTCTCCCGGATCTCCTCCTCTGTCACGTAACCGGGACTCCGGCCATTCCTCAAGCCACCCTGGGAAACAATCTGAGGCGTCACGACTTTTAGAATGGCGTAGCTGATCGACTCGACGATCACGCGACTTGTGCGGGTCAGCAGGGAGGCGTTCTTTTCGCTCATGTAGGCACCATCCATCACCTGTTCTCTCGACTCGATCGAAGGATAGGAATCCGCGATACATCTGGTGAACATTAACGTCATGGGCCTCCATGGGATCAGGGGAATGTCCAAATGCCAGCGCCTTGCGTCTTCCGATTCACCCTTGTCTAGTGAAAATGACTCTGTGTCCTCTAAGGGGGACATGGAGATGTCTAAAATGTCACTACTCATTTCTCCCCGTTCACCTGATTCCTTTTTAACCGTTTTTTTTGTTGCCCCCATTGGATTCAATGCTTTGATTCAATTCTCATTAAGACCACTCTCTGTTTTTACCCCTCCACGATTCCCTGTCCATGATTTCAGCATCTGTTCCATCCTGCCACCGTCTCTCCGCTTAAATTCAAACCCCCATTCTTTTAGCTTAAAACCTCCTATTAGTTTTTTCCCTGCATATCCGTCACATAAAAGTTCAGCGCTGATGTCGTCACGTGATGTCATGTCAGGCCTTTGATCCTATGTCACAGTGATTTACCACTAGGATCAACTTGGTGATGTCATCTGTGATTTCATAGGATGGAAGAAAGGATGGCATATCGGCCAGGAGCTGAATTATTGAGATGGACATCAGAGACAGACTATCACGCACAGGCGGGAACAACCCTAGGTCATTTATGGTAGAGTTGAGGAGGACGTTTGTCACAAAACATTTGTTGGAGGTCCTAGTTCCTGCTGTAGAGGAGACGAAATGTCAAAGGTTGGGGGTATTAAAAGTTACTTTAAATACAGCTTTGATCCATACTTTTTTTCTTTGACGTCGAACAATGCTTCAAAGTGTTCAGTGAAGACGTCAGGAAAACATTTGCGTGTGTGTGGTTGGCAATTTATGTTGGGAGAAGGACAACATCGATGGATAAAAATGGTTTAATGTAGCTTTCACCTTTTATTTGTTATTTAAATGATATTTATGTATTATTTATGTATTTATGTATATATATATATTTTATTTTTTATTTTTTTGCTTTCTCTTTTGTTCTGATATTATAACGGCTTCTGAGAATCTGGGTCGCCATTGTTTCTCGCTGCTGCGGTTAGTTTCATTTGATCAGATCCAAAGTTGTACCTTGATATTTAGTGAACTGAAATTCACTTTTATGAATCAAATCTGTAAGCGTCACTTTCCATTATTTACATGTTTTCCTTGTGTCGTGCTACCATGCCCTCAGTGAAGTACACAGAGTGAGTTTACTTTTAGCTAGTTGGCTAGCCATAAATTAACTTGGCAAGCTTTGAGCCCATACCCCGCGACTGAATTATTAAACCGCCAAAGTCGAAATACTTCACATCATTTCACTGGAGCTCTTTAACTTAAATAGTTAAATGAACATTTTGAGATGCAGGGATGATTTGGACGTTTTGGCCAACGGGCCTCCATAGGAGGAATCCCGCCTCGCTACCCGATATTAAAGCGGACGGAGAGGACTTCGATCTCCGGATAAAAAACGATCATCAATACTGCATCCCATACCCGGATTTGAGATCCACAATTCAATTGGGTGAGCGAATTCCGTCGTCTCAAAAAGGTAAGAAATATCTGAAATACTCCTTTCGGGCATTATTCATGATATATTCCGAGTATAAGTAGGTCAACAGTATACCGAGCGTAAAACCTAGGTCAGAGAAAATATTATAAGAGCGCATGATCTGCGAACGGACATTGGGGTTTTTCTAAAATAATGCACCTCTGTTGAGGATTGGGCTGACCCATCCCAGGCCTCCAGCGCTCGGTGCTGGCCTGTGCCTGGCACGTGCCATTCGCGTTCACCGTGCCCGTAACCCAGACACTGTTGGTTAAACAGTCTGCGAGTCGGGTCCCTACCACATGTTTGCGCGTCCCGGAAGTGCCGGCTCATCTCTGGGCACTCCACAAGTACGATGTGGGGCTCATACCCGATTCAACTTGAACCCAAATCGTCTTTCAGGCCCCACAAACCACAATACCCCATCCGTGCAGAAGCAGCGCAAGGAATCAAACCTGTCTTTGATTCCTTGCTCGCTGCCGGCGTCATTGTCCCATGCAAAGACTCGCCAGTACAAACGCCTATCTTCCCCGTGAAGAAAATACGCCCACTAGGGCAGCCCACAGAACGGCTATTTGCACAAGACCTGCAGGCAGTAAACAGCGCTATCATTCCACCTGCACCCACAGTTCCAAACCCACACACAATATTGGCACAAATACCATCACAGTCTACGCATTTTTCTGTTGTTGATCTGTCTAACGCCTTTTTCAGCGTGCCAGTGCACCCAGACTCTCAGTTCTGGTCTGCTTTCACCTTCGATCTACTTGATGCTATCCTACTGCCTTCCTCATTGGCCATTTGCAAATGTGCCGCACACACTGGACAGGCTGATGACGTTTCTAAAGGAAATGCTTTTGCTGAATATGTAGCCAAAGCCGCAGCGGCAAAAGCCTCCCTGTTTTCCCTGCTGTCATCACCCATCACGCCGGTTGCATCCCTCACTGACCTTGTATCTCTCTACACACCCTCAGATACTAACCTTTGGCGCAAGGCAGGTGCTGTGTATCGCGACAGGGTTTGGTATGGCCCACCGTCCGATGCGTTTCCAGGTGGCCTCCCTTGTCTGCCTTCAGCTCTGTTCCCTACATTTGCCAAGTTGTCACATGGTCAGGACCATGTGTCAAAAGGGGGGATGTGTACTATGGTGATGGCCCAATGGTTTACTAAGGGCTTTTCAGGTTATGCCTCAAAGTTTTGCTAATCATGCATGATTTGCTTGCAGAATAATCCTGGTAAAACCAAACAGCTAACACAAACTGCCACACATCCGCCGCCCTCACACCCGTTCGAACACCTAATGATGGATTTTGTCGAACTAACACCTTGCGAGGGAAAGAGGTACTGCCTGGTGGTGGGGGACATGTTCTCATAATGGGTCGAAGCATTCCCTACAAAACACGCCTCAGCACACGCAGTGGCTAAGGCCCTGATTGCGGAAGTCATACCACGTTGGGGCCTGCCGGAAAGGGCTGTCCTCAGACAATGGCTCCCACTTACAGCTGAGATCATCACAGAACTCAGCAAAAGATTCATTTTTAGGTTTTAATGTGAGCGTCTGAACTGGATTTGAATTCGGAAATGTGTACTTTCATTTAAGGTTGTTGCACCCCGAGATAGAGTGGAGACACTGAATTTTATATTGCCCTTATTTATTGGTTTAGATTTGTGATGTCTATACTTCTTTTACTAAAGCTACCTGCCCCTGAGTTTTTTCGTTAAACATTCCACTGTTTCCAAGTAGTCGAAACTAACTCGAAACCAGTCCATATTATTCAGGGTGCGAAATACCCACCTTTTACCTATAATATGCAAATTCTGATATTGCCTGTAAAAAATATTTTAAACTTCCAATTTTGCATGTAAAAAAAACCCCTCTGTATCATGGGTGACGATCTGCTGTGCAGTTTGATCTGGCAATGAGCAATGAACCCCTGTCGTGTATGCAGACTTGTTTTTCAGAGAATACAGTTTGATGAGAAGGTGCTTCTATCATATTGATCATTTGCACTTGCTTGTAGTAGGGCAGGAACATTACCATGGTACCTGCAGGCCGTTTTTCAAAATTGCAGGTCAAATCTCGGGCAACTTGCAATATTGCAGGCAACGAAAAAGGAAGTATTTCACACCCTGCACAACCTGATCTTACCTGAAAAAAGGACAACGAAACAACCGACAACAATGGCAATCATGAGCGCTGGAAAGCTTGGTAAACACAGAAGACACAGGGACAAGAGGAGACACGGAGGACGAGGAAGACCAATCACCAGGTTGACACGATAAGGGAGGGGCAAAGGGTCATCGCACAACACTTTTGGCAAAGCACTGAACTTGACGCCTATTTTTATAGGCCATTTTGTTTTTCGATTTTTTTCTTTTAATGGCAAAACATGTGTCCTTAAATGACACGCTAAAAAGCTGCAGCAAAAGATGTATCAGTATAAATTTTTATGGAGGACAGTGGTTCTCAACTGGTGCGTCGTGCGGCGCGTTGTGTGTGTCGCAGGAGCATCGCTTTGCTCCCCTCTACCACAGACAGCACACATGAGCATTGCTCCGAATCCCCCTCTCTAAACACACGGCAGCATCGCATTGCGCACCCTCCCGTTCGACAAATAACTTCGGACGGTTTTCTTTATTTTATACAGGAATGGTTCAAATCCTCTCCAATTAGACTTTTAATTATTTTCAGAAGATTCTTTGTATAACTAAAGCGATAGAAGAGAGGACAGTTGGATTACAGGAAAGCCAACACGGAAGGGAAGACTTGGTGTAGAACATGAGCACGCACCAAGCTATGGTCCTCTAAAAACAAGCCATAGAGCTTCCTTTTCTTTCCCTTGTCCTTGCACAACCAAAAATGGCCTCTTTTGATGCTAATCCACTTTGTTACCATTTTAAACGGCAGGGCTGTGAGGGAACACCCGCTTTATTTTCAGTCAACACACAGAAAGACAGCCAGTTGTTAAATAGCTTGATTCTCAATCATCTTAATGTGACAAGATTTTCCCAGCGTTTGTCGTGGCCGAGTGGTTAAGGCGATGGACTAGAAATCCATTGGGGTTTGCCCGCGTAGGTTCAAACCCTACCGACAACGTAAGAAGACTCATTTTTACTTCTACTCTAAATGACCATGTGATCTGTCCGAGTTCATCAATCTTGTAAAAGATGTTGATAAGGTGAGATAATTAAAATGACGTGTTTAGGAATGATTTCCAACACTTTGTCGAACTGTACATATCCTGACATTAAGAGTAACGCCTTGGATCATAGATGAAAAAAAGTACTATCAGACAGCTAAAAGGGGTGCTGTGTCTTAGCTGCTCAGGGCAACTGTCTCGTAAAGAGGACAAAAGGTCTTTGTTTCAAATCCCAGGACTACCTATAAACATAGCTGATATACTGAGAACCAGAATCATTGTCTTTTTAATTAGCGACCCGCCATAATTGTCATATTGAAAGAAAAACTGTGCTTGAAAAATTTCGCTTTGTGTGTAATAAATCTATATAACACATTAGATTCCCTCTGTGAATTAAATTCCAGAAATAAATGAGATATTCCTCAATATTCTAATTTATTGAAATGTACCTTTACAATATGTTTAAATATCTCATCTGCAGGTCTATTTAAATACATATCCTCCAGCATGAGACTTAAACATTAAACATTTTAACATTAAAAAGAAACTCCTTTGCTCAGGGGCTGTGGTCCAAGTGCCTGTCTAGTAAACAGAAGATCCTTGGTTCAAATCCCAGCAGCACCTTACTGTTGCCTACAATTGAGGAATGCTTTGCACATGGTGAATACTTTGAGTGAAGTATTGTCCTTACCTGATAGGTGTTATGAGATCACATCCCCAACCCTTTGTGGCAACAAGCTGTGGAAACTTGTATTCAAAGGAGTTACTGGAGTCTGCTCCACTCTTCTCAATGTGTCTCCTTTTTCTACTGGAACACCCTTCTCCTATGCTCCTATGCACACCCTTCTCCTATGCTCCTATGCACAACCAAAAAGGGCCTCTTTTCAGTTAACACACAGAAAGAATACCATTTGTTAAATAGCTTGATTGTCAATGATCTTAATGTGAATAGGCTTTCCTAGAGGTTGTAGTGGCCGAGTGGTTAAGGCGATGGACTTGAAATCCATTGGGGTTTTGCCGCGTAGGTTCAAACCCTGCCGAGAACATAAGTAAAATCATTTTTTACTTCTACTCGAAATGACCATGTGATCTGTCCGAGTTCATCAATCTTGTAAAAGATGTTGATCAGGTGAGATCATTAAAATGGCATGTGCTTAGGAATGATTTCCAACACTTTGTCGAACAGTACATATCCTCACATTAAGAGTAACGCCTTGGAACAGAGATGAAAAAAAGTACTGGCTGACTGCAACAAAAAAGGGGTCCTGGGTTCAAATCCTAGGACTTCCTATGAATGTAGCTGATGAACGGGGAATCAGAATTGTTGTTTTTTTAATTAGCGGTACGCCATAATTGTCAAATTGAAAGGAAAAATGGGTTTGAAATGTTTCGCTTTGTGTGTAATAAACACATACGTTTCCCTCTGTGAATTGAATTCCAAAAATAAATGAGCTTTTCATCAATATTCTAATTCACTGAGATGCACCTTTACAATATGTTTAAATATCTCATCTACAGGCCTATTTAAATACTAATCCTCTACCACAGACAGCATGAGACTTAAACGTTAAACAATTTAACAAAAGAAATAAACTCCTCTGCTGAGGTGCTGTGGCTTAGTTGGTCAAAGTGCCTGTCTAGTAAACAGGAGATCCTGGGTTCAAATCCCAGCAGCACCTTACTGTTGCCTTCAGTTGAGGAATGCATTTCAGATGGTAAAGGATTTGAGTGAACTACTGTCCTCGTCTGATAGGTGTTATCAGATCACATCCCCTACCCTTTGTGGCAACAGGCTGTGGAAACTTGTATTCAAAGGAGTTACTGGAGTCTGCTCCACTCTTCTCAATGTGTCTCCTTTTTCTACTGGAACACGCTTCTCCTATGCACACCCTTCTCCTATGCTCCTATGCACAACCAAAAAAGGCCTCTTTTCAATGGCAGGGCTGTGAGGGAACCCCCGTTTTATTTTCAGTCAACACACAGAAAGAATACCATTTGTTAAATAGCTTGATTCTCAATCATCTTAATGTGAAAAGGCTGTCGTGGAGGTTGTTGTGGCCGAGTGGTTAAGGCGATGGACTTGAAATCCATTGGGGTTTCCCCGCGTAGGTTCGAACCCTGCCGACAACGTAAGAAAAATCCTTTTTTACTTCTACTCTAAATGACCATGTGATCTGTCCGAGTTCATCAATCTTGTAAAAGATGTTGATCAGGTGAGATAATTAAAATGACATGTTCTGAGGAATGATTTCCAACACTTTGTCGAACAGTACATATCCTCACATTAAA
>JAFBJU010026043.1:127220-249192 GCA_016785305.1 Colistium nudipinnis | reverse complement strand
ACTGTTGTGTTCACCTTTCAGTGGAAACACTGCTCATATGCATTTTGTGCAAACTAAAAAAAACAAAAAACAAACATTAACATACATTAAGAGCAGGAAGTTCTAAAAGGAATAACCTATATTATATACATATATATCGAGCGAGACCGTGACCATCGGACTTACCGGATATTTCTCCAGCGGATCAATGAGCAGGGCGTCTCCGAAGATGGTCCTGCAGTACTCGGCCATCTTGGCCTGCTGCTTGGCCCTGAGAGGAGGAAGGACAACGAAAGGACCCTTCAATTGCAAACCAACCGACCAACTGCTTTCGGGCAACTACGTCATCGAAGGCCTTGAATTTCAGCATGGGGCCCGCTTGTGCCTCCGCATCCTGTAACTCACGAGTCCACGTGGTTCTCAAAGGAAAGGATGACGGGGTACGGCGAGGTCTTGAAAGCGCTCTCTGCGATCGCTTCGATCACCTCCTGCGGCGGAAAAGAAGTGTGCGCCGTGTCAGCGTCTGATCAGAGCACGGAGAGTCTGAAATGTGGCAACCGGGCAGTTGGCGCGACGGCGGGAATGACGAGAGCGGGAGCGAGCTGTGGGAGCCGGCGGCGCCTACCTTGAAGGGGATCTCCGTGGTCATGGTGAAGCCGTGGGTGATGTAGGGCTCCTCGTCCTGAGGCCGGCCTTTCCAGCAGTCCAGCTCCACGCAGCGGCAGCCGGTCAGAAGCACCTGTCGGTACATCTCCACCGAGGATGGACCGGTCAGCTGACCCACTGAAAAAGAGAGGCGCGGGGGAAGCGTGGTTTTTCCTCAGAGCCCGAAAAAGGTGCGCGCGTGCGGCAGGCGCCTTCTACCTGCGAGGTACGTGTTGTGCGAGGAGTTGATGAAGTAGTGAGACAGCGGTTGGTTCATGTCGTCGATGATGTCCAGCCTCTCCGGCGGGACGATGCTGTTTTCTTCCCCTCCGAGGTACCGAGTGAAGGCCTGCAAACTGATCTGGTCTGCGGGAGAGACAGAGTTTGCGCACCTCATTGCTTAAGACTGTGGCTTAAAGTGGCTTAAAGTGGCTTCCCTGGACCGACCCGCTCTGGATTCGGAGGGCCCCATCTACTTAATGTGTTTCGGACGCAAACGGACAAGAGGGCAGCTCCTGGGGTAGGTCGGAAGACTGCGGGTAGGGCGGAGGATCGTCTTACAGCTTTTGGGCTTAACGGTGCCCCTGCAGAGCCGACCGTGGTCGCCATGGCTCCGTTTGTTCCCCGTGTCCACGTGCAAACACGCGGATGCTTGGCAACAGCCGCACAGTGGACACGGCCCCGCTCGGTGCATTGGCCAGGATTTTTAGAAGGGGACAACGGCTGCTGATTGGCCAGATCCTTCGTTACAGCTAGGTAAGGTGCGCTTATAGGCAACACTCCTGACTTTAGGACAAACCACAAGTTGATCCTGGTCAACAGAATCCACAATATCCTTTTTCTAGATGCCAGAAAGGTAAGACACACGCGCACCTCTCTCCAGCTGGCTGGTGTTGGTCTCGTACTTCTCCATGATCTGACGGACCTGCTCCCTCTTCAGCGGAGGGTAGAGCACCTCGTTCAGTCTGGAGTCTCTCTGCCTGCGGTTGATGAAGTCCATCAGCTGGTCCAGAGAGATGAACGGCTTCCTCTTGGAGCCACTGGAGCAAAGGGAACCAGGACGAACATGAACGGAAAGCGCCGGCGTCTCTTTGGGAAAGTGTCATCGGCGCGTCACACACCTTTCCTCAAAGATGCTCTGAATCTCCGGCCGCAGGCAGAGGCTGTCGAGGAACTTCTGGAAAGCGTCCCAAGAGAAATCGTCGGGCTTTATTCCCTCCGTCTGAGAGCGAAAAGCGTTACGATATGGACGGGGAGAGAAAGGACCAAAGTGAGAAAACGATGCAAAGTTAAGCACATGGAAACATTGGTTCAAAAATGCCACCGGGAGGGGGGTGGGTAAAACAGCTGCCATCCCCGGGCTTGATTCACCGTTTTTGGTTTTAATAGTTAGATTTACAGAGTTACAGAGCTCTGGGTACGTGCTTTTTTTTGCGGCGGCGGTTCAGATTCCCACCGTGCGGGCCTTCCTCTGCGTAACCAGGAGGAGGCAAAAGCGGACGGCGCCGCAAACAGAGCGCTGACGGGGCAGTTCGCACAATCTGCCCTCTTATTCCAACGCCTTGTGACTCCAGACGGATTTCTACAAAAGGCTGCACTGAGCGCCCAAGCCACGAGAATACCTCGTTTTACCTCCCCAACCACAAGCGCTGCACATACGAGCAAAGCATTTGGACCGTGCAGCCGACCAACAGCACAGCACACGTTCATTGGACTCTGGAGTTTGACGCACCGCAAATGTTCCAAAAAATCAGTTCAAAAAAAGGTGAGCCGGAAACTAATAATAATAATAATAACTTTATTCGCTGACTTGGCTGCGGCACGGCCTGTCCAGCAATTCACTTATTATGTCCCCACTTGTACGGCGAAAACATGTGACCCCTTGTATCAGTGCAGGAGAAAACCAAAAGAAGCACACGTGTCCGCGCGGCCCGGGAGGCCACATCCTTTTTGGATGAGCGTCTTGCGTTTCATAACGTTAAATTGTCAATATGGGGTCAAGTGAAGGCTCCTACAATAAGCGCTCCTTTGTGTTCCTTTTCGCCCCGGCCCGTTATTGAAAGGATTTCATTGATTGGCCTGAATTTCAATTGTTTGTTACCTGCATCAGCGATTTATGACCTACTGTAATTTTGCCCAACAATGTTCACTTTTCGGCTTGCTTGCTAAACGGTTTTCCTGCCGAACGCAACGTCGGCAAACTTTGTTGGTTGATGGCTAAATGAAAAGTGGATTTTTTTTGGTTTTTCAACGTGGGAACGAGACAAAAAAAAAGAAGCTTTTCGGAAGGTTTCTGTCTCGTATGGGCCGACACAATATACCCGGACATGTTGAGTAGCGTCTGTGGTCAGTGATTGCTTTTGTTGATTACCCTGTTGTTGACGAGACCACACTGCTCCAGCGCCGTCTCCACTCTCTTTTTATCTGAAAACATCTTGAGAATGCTGGAAGACAAACAGAACGCACGATTTGGAGAGATAGCAGACGGCCGTTGGAGAGGTTTTTCCGTCACCAATCGCGAGTGCTCAGGTTATTTGTTCCTCAGAGGAAAAAAAACCTGATGTTTCAGGAAAGAGCGGACTAAAAACTCCACACGAAGGAGACGAGGGAGAAGAGAAAGAAGGAAAAAGTGAAGGACAGTGGTGTTTAAAAAGCGTTTCTCACTTCTTCACTGGAATCTTCCCGTCCTGATTCACCTGCAACTTTAACCGAGTGTACCTGCAACAGGCCGATAAGCAGAGAGAAGGCAGATGAGAGGAAAAACCTGCAAAAATCTACGGCTGCCGGACGAGACACGCCGCGTCTTACGCTTTGAGGAGGTAGGTGTTCCGCGATGCATTCTGGGAAAGTATGTTTGTGGCCAAGGTGAACAGCTCGTCCGTCCAAATCTGGAGACACACACGCACACAAGAATGAGGGGATAAAAGTGAGTTGTGCGACTGTTCGGCGGTTGTCAAAGCTAAGTGAAGCCGTTTCTATACAGAATATACAACACAGGCAGGAGACAATACCCGTTTGCGTACGCCTCTATGTCAACACTGTAAATCGAAAGATCTAAATATGGCCCGAGGACTGAAAGTCCACTATTGGTGACTCAGCAGGAAGTAAGGACACATGAACGGGAGGAAAGAAGAAGACCAATTGTAAGCGTAATTCATTTGAGTAGATTACAGCGAGGCGGTTCCCATGGTTACCTTGGCTGTATCTTCCTGCATAGCCTGGAAGTTGAGGAAGGAGATGTTGACCAGGTCGTTGCTGTGGACGACGGTCACCAGCTTCCCTTCGACATGGTCCCCCTTACCGAATCCCAGCACGTCCCGCAGCTTCGCGTCCTGACACACACGCAGAAAACATCCGTGGACACAGGCGCTCTTTGGGACACCTGATCATCCGTCCAATGTGGACCCGACCGAAAGCGCACGGGCGCTGGCGCGACGACGCCGACGACGTTTGACATCCTACTTCCGATCGTCGCCCATCTCTCCGTCTCCTGGGAGCGGTAAATGTGATGCATGCGGTGTGGCGCTGATCGAATTAGCCAAACGACTCTCTCCGCCGGCCTCCAGACCACCGACTCCGCCAAACGGCTCCGTTTCATTTTCAATTTCAGAAATTAACACGGACGACTGCCAGAGCCGGCCACGAACTGTGCACGGTCGTTAAGCAGCAGGCGAGGGTTGAACCGAAGAGGGTAAAAACTGCAACTGTTCTTTGCCTTAGCTCTTCAACATGAACCCAGGGGTCAAATAGCATGGCCACACAAGAGCGTGAAACAGGCGCACAATGACGCGCATCTGCATTTTTGGGCGGTTTATTCCCGTAATCACCAATTCCTGCATCCAGACACTGAGTGGTTGCGCCGTGTTGTCATTTCTTTTACCATCGTACACCAACGGTACCATACATTTCCTCTGTTTACCATTGCTTTACATTTGTGTCTCCGTCGGCCAGTTTTAGGCTCTTACACAATGACTTCCTGACCAACAGTCACTGGTTGTATCACTTCCTGTCTGACAGTCCATCTGTCAGCAGGCTCATTAGTGCGGTCACCTTTGCACTATCCGCTGGGAGAAGAACCACACGCACACAAATGCACATCTTTTGGTGACAGTCACACTCGAGCGTCACACTGCTGCTGCTCAGAGGGCAAAGTCATCAACAGCAGGAGGTAGAGACAGTTTCTTCTTCTTCTTCTCTCTCCACGCACACACACACACAAATACACACACACTACAAACCTTTGGTTGTTTGGCGAACTTTCCTGTTCTGGTGTCCCTGATGTTGCTGATGTCCAGAATCTCCACCTCCTAAAAGACAGAGATCATCAGATTCAGCCTCACTTCCGTCATATTAGCATCCACGCATACAGGATTTACGTGTGTGTCGCTGTGTGTGTGTATGTATATGTATATTCCTTAAGATAAAAGCGCTCTCTCTAAACGTTTTCCTCTTATTTATCTTTTAAAAGATGCAGACATAAAACACAACCACTGACATATGATCTCTGTGGGTGTTTGTGTTCCGGACACACACACACACACACACATAAACACAGTCATGCATATCTTAAAGTGATTTGGACAGAATTTGCATAAAACACGCTCGTAAAAGTATCATTGCGCACACCATCGGGCAAAAGGCGCACGCACAAGGGAGCTCCACCTGGAACACAAAACTGTGTGATGACAGACAAAGATAGGAGAGGAAACCGCAGGGACGGACAGGAGGTGGAGAGTGGTCATAAACGCGGCCATAAACACAGAGGAGGGTGCACTGTAAATATTTGTCGTTTTTTTTTCCCCAGCTGCCTTACTTCATCCATGTCTCCATGTGGCTTTGCTGTGGAATTTGGTGCATTTAATATCATAAAATGTTCAATCATGAAAAAGAAGGACGTTCGGTCGTCTCATTGTTTGCTTTCCAATCGCAACAACACCCCCAAAACATACGATCGGATTCCTCGGCATATGTGTTGAAATTCATGTCTTCCTCATTGCAGCTTTCTTAATTTCACACTGACAAAGGTCAGAAGTGCACGCGCACACACACGACACACACTAAGTCACACGCACGAACACACACCTCCTCTCCCGCAGGCCGTGGTTTCATTCCGCTATTGCCATGGTGACTCCTTGGAGACCAAAGTAATGAGGCTACAACTGTGACGAGTGCCTATGTATGTGTGTATCTTTTACAGTTCACAACTGGCTGGCAGTGTGCAATACACACACAAAGACACACACAGATACAGTGATTCGTACTCAGGCAAATCCTCGACGTGCAGGTCCTAACTTGTGAAACATCCTGACCTGTTGAGCAAGATAGGGTGTGTGTGTGTCTGTGTGCGGGCCTGTGTGTCGGGGCTTGTGTGTGGGCGCGTGTAAAAAGCGGATTTGTACAGGGCACATGAGAAGCGTCTGCAATTCATCGTGAGCCTATCTTCGCTGGAGAGGAGTGCGAATGTGTCACCCGTGGGGAACGTCAGGAAAGTGTGTGAGCGCGACGCGGATCGTGTGCGTTTTCTTTAGCACATACTTGTGTACCCGAGCGCACGGCGCGTTGCTTGTGTCATCTCCAAGAGCACATTCCTCACATATTCTGTCCCTTCTGCTCTGTTAGCCTGTGTGTGTGTCTGTGTGTATGTTTAGCCGGCCACGGCAGCTGTAGCCAGCCACCAGTCGTCTCCCTGTGCAAAGCAGCTCGCCCCATTTATCACTTCAGGCTCAGCGGCGTGCTCCTTATTGCTCCAAATGGGTCGGGGGAGAGTTTTCCAGGACTCATGTCGTAATAAAGTGCACTTACTCAACTGAAATGATTTTTTTGTGGACCTCAGGCTGCCTGAAATACGTCAGCCCCAGCGATTGCCTACATTCACCAGGGTGCACCTTCATACCCCTTCAAGAGACCATCTTGAACGTGTTTCAACCGTGGATTACATGTGCAGGTAACTTGGATTTTTTTTTTTCCGCTGAGAAAAGCTGAGTTGGCTCAAAATCTGTTTCTCATTGTCGTGCACTCATTGAGCCCGAATGGCCTCCTCCGCCCCCCCTTCTTTGATTTCAACCAAAAACCACCACGGCTGATGTTTTATAGTATTGAATTAGCCTAGTCAACCATGGGAAGCACTGATCTGAGTTGCTGCTGCCAAAAAGTGGCAACTATTGTTTGTATGCAAGATATTGTGGCCATTCAGTCATCGGACAGAAAGTTGAGATACGATCTGAACATCTGCGACTCAAGCTCTGCAAATTGCATATCCAGATGCAGATCATTTGGCATGATCGAAAGCTCCACAAAAGCTATACAGTGGACCTTGTGGCGAAAGAGATTTTTTTTAGCAAGTGCCGTTTCGAAGGTTAAAAATGAGCGTTGAGTCTAAGGGACTTTAAGGCCTCCGCAACTACTATTTTATACTTTGTTCTTTTTTAAGTGATTAAATAAGCCAGGTATAGCTCTTTGGAGCTACAGATAAGTGGATTTTGGTACATTTACACAAAGCCAGACTTGACCTTTTCCCCTGCCTGAAGTCCTCAGACTAAGTAAACTGGCTGGAGAAACGTATTTAGCTGACGGACGTGGGATTAATCTTCTTATCTTACTCATACAGTGAGCATGTTCCCCAAAATGTCAGATTATTACCTTGATTAAACATACCGTAAAAGGTCACTTTTACAATATGCGTCTAATGACCGCATGCAAAAAATAGTTATTAGTTTAGTCTATATTTAGGCACGGAACACAAGGGCAGTAAATGTTACTGCTCTTTGATTAGGCACGGTTCAGTAACTCTTTTCCTTCCTCATTTCTCTGATTGACTTTCCACTTCCACGCACCCCTCCTGTCCCACCCCTGTGCTCGATTCCATTTCTGAAGATTAGAAAAAAATATGAAAGGGCAACCAAACAATCAAGGAGAGCGCCACTCCTTTCCTGTGACGCGCCTGCGAGCGCGCTGGAAAGATGACCGCAGCTAAATGCGTCTCAAATGACCCATCGCGGCGACTATCAAATGGCACACGATGACGGCATTTCGAAATCGGACCCTCGCGCACATACGCAGACATGCACGGTGCACGGAGGAGAGGAGAGGAGTAGGGGCGTTTAGGGAAGACTTAAAAAGGACAAAAAAGCACCGCTTTTGTTAAGGCTGCCACGGCAGAGGCCGGCCAGGTGTTTATCAAAAGAGAAGGATGGAGACGCACGCAATACCCCTGCAGTGCATGGGAAGACTCCGTCTCTGTGTCACCTCGTAATATTTCCACTTTGTATATCAATCAGATGTCCCTCTCCCTTTCCCTCCCTCCCCCTCTCCTCTGTCGCTCCCCGCATTATCTGTTTATCTCTGTGCTGTCCTGCTTCCCCACTCGGATGTAACATATTTGCTCTGGAGAGGGTGAAAATGAAGAGAGAGCGCGCAAGCCAGCCAGTACATTAACACATGCCTTTTATGCCACTTAGCTGACAAATTGATCTGGAGTCATTTGTAATCAGTGAAATGTTAGAAGTGCGAGAAAAGACATAAAAAATAAACAGATAAAGAGAGAGAGAGAGAGAGAGAGAGAGAGAGAGAGAGAGAAAACATGAACGTTTAAGATGAGGCAATGACGCAATAACATCAGCATGTATGAAAAGAGAGGCAAAAACAAGATGGACAGACAGACACACACACATTTTGGAGGAAGCATCTGCTCAAACAATGGACTAGATACCAAGCAGAGTCTCCGTTCATCATAGAGTGAAAAAGTGAATTCCTATGGTGTGCGCGAATGTGCGCGTGTGTCAGAGAGCGAAAGTAAAGACTGCCCTGACATGTGCGCCAGCAGATAACGACAATAAGAAATAAAACATGTGACCAAGTACGTAAAGAAACCAA
Source organism: Colistium nudipinnis (assembly GCA_016785305.1). NCBI lineage: Eukaryota > Metazoa > Chordata > Actinopteri > Pleuronectiformes > Rhombosoleidae > Colistium > Colistium nudipinnis. The sequence continues at coordinate 240,696 of JAFBJU010026043.1, read as the reverse complement.
AAGAGAGGAGAGAGAGGGAGGAAGTAGGGGCATTATCAACTGTCACCCTCAACTTCCACGGAAAACTGTCACTGGGAGTGTGCTCAAAAATGACAGCTAGTGTGTGTGTGTGGTGTGTGCGTATGTGTGTATAGCACATCATCTGTATGGGTTCAACAAGCAAGACGTAACTTAACTAGTCAAGTTTAGAAATGTTAGGTCCAGGTTTTTGTTGATGGTGCCTGATTAAAGTTGCACTGTGATTAGATTTTCCAACAGACGGAGACAAAGTTCAATTCACTCTCACACATCCATTTACTCCAGTTACACAGAACGTGGTGGCACCAGAGCAGAACCCTGGGGTGCTGGTTAAAATCCTGTCACAGCTAAGCCCTGGAACACTAGTCTAAGTGTTTGCGGGTTTTGGGGGTGAGTGACTCCTTCCCCCCAATCTGTTCAAGGTATGTGAAATCAATTAGAGGCTAAATTGGTTTTAAATGACGTCCCTGAAGGCAAGAATCTAAAAGCCAAGGTGTTATTGACATGACCTGCACACCTTTATGGAGGGAGGGAGGGTGGGACAGGAGGAAGGACGGAAGGAGGGAGGAAAAAGGGGGGAGGCAATGAGATTCCCCAGAACCCCCCGAGTCCCCGTCTGAGCAACTTCCTGCCCACTTTCCCACGCCAAGAGAGAGAGAGAGAGCGGGAACATGGATTGTATCAGAAGTGTTGTTGCAAGAAATTAAGCAGCAATAACACTGTAGAGAAGGCACGGTGTGAGGAACAGCATTGATGAGAGGAGTAGGAAGACGATTACAGGCCGAGGGAGAGGGGGAAGAGAAACCAGAAATGAATGGAGATACAGGGATTGGAAGACAAAGAGCAGGAGAAGATGGAGACCAGAGAGGGAGGAAGTGTCGTCCTCCGGTTTACGTTAGCAACTTTTGCCTCCTCTCCCTGACGGCTGGCAGCTGTCGGCAGCCAAAAATGAAAGAGAGAGAGAGCGGAGGGGGAGGACTTTTACGTGCCGGGTGCATTTCGTCTCAGCCTGGCAGGTGAGGCTGCACTCTGCCAGGAGCGTGAACCACGTTTTTTTGGTTCATATTTGGGGGGGGATGTGGTGGCGTTGATTTCCCGCATCCTTCCGCCTCATTTTGTTTGGGGCGAATGCGAAGAGCAGGTGGAAGAGAGTTTGGCCCGAGGACAGAGAGGGACAGGCGCAGCGGGGTTAGCAGGAGGGTGCGAGCATGTTGTAACAGATGCGGGGACTGGGGGTGTGCGTGTGGGACCGGCATGCACTTTGCATTGAGCATTTCAGCCTCGGTTGGACTTGATGCACTGACCAACACAGATATGCTGGTGTTACGAGAGTGGTTTCTCCAATTGTATATTCTATAGATATATTGGATTTGGTCCTTTAGGAGGCCACACCCGCTCCAAAACAAAGGGCACGTTGGATTTGGATCATTGTGTTTTGAAGAAAGAAAGAAAACATTGTCCTCGAAGGCCTACAACAATCATTTTAACTGGAGCTTTCCTTCTCTTAGAACCCGTCTATGGTTGAAAGTGCATTTCGGCTGGACTCGACCAGCTTCTAAGTCTGGAAGCTGGTGACGTGTGCGCTGTTTGAGTAAAGCCGCCGCTTGGAGCCCAGCTCTCTTTACACTGTATAAATGTGCCGTGTAGGCGAGGATCTCTCCGAGGCGCTACATCAAACAGTGTCAAACCAAGTTACACTAACACTCGACGTCGGCCTGCGTGTTATGATAGTGAGTCCCTGCTGTCACTACTTCCCACCCCTGTGTACCCCACACGGATTTATGCCGGCAGAACAGCCATTAGAACTCCTACAAATCAGCAGAGCAGGGCTGCGCCTCAGTAACGAGTAAAAGGAGGGTCATGTTGATAAGTTGATCGCCAAAGTGCAAAGAGTGCACAGAGTCAGAAAGACAGGGTTAACAGTAAGTGAAAGGGAAAGAAAAATAGCGCAGACTGGTGTGTGATGGGGTGTGGCTCATTTCACTGCCAAGCCACTGCGTGTATATGTGTGTGTCTGTCAGCGGCAGTTGGTTGTTATCGCCACTGACTCAAGCATGATGGGAAATTCACACACACAGAAAGGGGGAGATACGGGGCAGCAAAAGGGGAGGGAAGTATGGAGGAAGGCGGAAGAGGAGACGTAGTAGATCATTGGAAGATAAAAAAAAACAGCCACACACAACGAGTAGAAGGAGAGAGAAAGAGAGAAAACCTGGAGGGGAGAATGTTGATCTAGAATAGGTAGGTATATCCTGTGAATGAGAACGACCGAGAAAAAGACAGAAGTAAAGACAAATCGAAAAGAACATTTCAAACAAAGTGAGGCCTAAGTGGAAGGTGACACAAAACAGATGGCTATAAGTGAGCAGAAATAAAACAGGTGGAGGAAGAGAGGAGGATGAATAAAGGTGAAGAGCACACTGTATATCCAGAGGGGAATAAGATAAACCAGATTTCAGCCGGAAAAAGGTTCGAAACGTGGAACGAGTGCGACAGAAAAGGTGAGAGGAGGGAGGCAAGTGATCCAAACAAAGTCAGAGAGGACTAAAATGAGGCTAATAGACCAGTGATGGATGGAGCCAGAGAAAGGGCCAGCACTTACTCACACACTCCTGGGAACACGCAAGCAAACGCACAAGGGGGTTGTTCGAAGATGTCGGCATACTTTCAGAATCGCTTCAGGAGGCGCTTTTGTTTTGTTGTCAGTTACGAAACCACGTCTTGTAAAAAAAAAAAAAGCTTGATGCAAATAATCACTCATTTCCAAATAATCCCAAAGCTTTCATTTCTGACACATCCATGGCGGCTGAGCTGTGGCGCATATTTGTCTCCGTCCCTCCCTTAACTTTGCATCCTCTTTCCTTTCCTTGGGCGTCGTTGCAGAGGGGCTTTTTGACGTTTTGAGGTTGCAGACCTTTGGACGTCCTTGCATGTCTCGGCTCTGATTCTAAAAATGACATGACAGTTCAGTTCCCGAACCACAGGTAATCTGCACCTCACGTGACGGATAAATGTTGACAATACTTGATAACTGAAGTGATAGTTGGTGGAACCCCCAATTATTAAAGGGTAATAAGTAGAGCGGAGAAGCAAAACATAAAAAGCACACTGGAGATGAAATATTTCAGGTACCTCTATTCAGAGAAATGGGTGCCATCCAGAATGCCCTTGTCATCTGTGCAAAAGCACATTGACTGCTCTCATTAATAGTGACTGGGTATCTGTGTTGCCTTGTCCTCTTTCTTTTCAGCTCCGGTCGGAAATCTCCCGGGGAGCCACGACGCAGAATTAAAGCTCCAGCGGTTCAAACCCAGTTGCCTAAGTTAGTTCTGTACGCAGAGGCGCCGTATGAAGCGCATGTGCAAATGGGACCGATAGACTAGAGCCCTTCGAGTGGCTTGGGTGCACCGAAAAGAGTTGTTATTTTTTTCCCCCCCAAGTCAACTGTCCAGATTTAAACCTGCGTCATTGTAGAAACATAATACAGAGACAAGCTGAAGAAACAGACATGCCAGCACCGGCCTCGCAGTTTGACTGACAAGTAATCTCTGGGAAATGCAGTCCAAAATCACCACAGTAATGAGAAAGAAAAAAAAAAACGTCTGGGCGGCTGAACCCGGCACGTCTTTTTCAGCATTTGAATAACGTAGCCACAATTTCCCCGGCAATTGGCCTTGGAGGTCTGGACGCTTTGGGGCATATTCTATTTTTCGTGGCACTGACCGTTCAGAGATCCGCATTCCTGCTCCCTAAGTAAGAATAGCGAACGCGACCCAGACAACATTAACAAAGACGAAAAGCATGACGTGAAAACAATGAATAAAAAGTCAAATATTTTGGCATACGGGGCAAATGAAGTGGCAGTTACCCAGGAAGTGCTTTGGCTGGGAAATGGTTATAGTTGTACGATAAAAATCTTCCACAGCAGTATAAAAAAAGAATTTAATTTGCCTGGTTGGTGCCAACTGAGTAAACATACCACTTTAAGATATAATCCAACTGTACTTCACCACCTTATAATATGTCTCTAGGCTTATTCAGTATGTGAGGAATTCAGATTTCACAGTGATTGGTACCTCCATCTGAAACATGACATGCTCAGTAAACCGAGCTGTTGTTCTTTTTGGACACAAATAGAGCAAACGAGTGAGCCATGTTAACCCCAGGTGGTTTGGCCCTCTTTATTTCTGCAACTGATCCTTTCTATTGCCACTTTATTGCTCGTCTACAAGTAACGTTACAATTAAGCAACTTCTCCTGGTTCCAGTTGTGTCACTTGAAAAAAAAAAAGCCTTTCAGTGAGAGCGAAAAGTCGTTTTTACCATCGCCATGAAAAGACAATCTGACTCTGCTAAACAGTGTCACCACTGCACCTCAGGCGACAAATGGCCTATTATCTTAACGCCACACGCGCGCGCACGCTCAGGTACACACATGCATGTGCAGACACACGCACAAGCATCATACCAGCATTATTCGAGTAGTTAAAGATTGATTTGTTGCGTGAATGCTTGAACATGCAGGGCGATGGGTGCTCTAGCCCACGTGTGTAGACACAATGCACATGCACGCAAGCACACGCGGACACAGCGCAGCGATAATATTATGGTACATCAACAGGTCATTCCATACATGCCTTTTGGATAAATAGTCAGACACAAATACATGGGAGAGACGGTGAGAGAGGGTGAGAGAGAGAGAGAGAGAGAGAGAGAGAGAGAGAGAGAGAGAGAGAGAGAGAGAGAGAGAGAGAGAGAGAGAGAGAGAGAGAGAGAGAAATAGAAGATTGAGATGAGAGTTCGGGTGGCGGAGAGTGAATGGAGCTGCTCTCTAATGTCATCTAAATGCTAAAAATGAGGACAGGATGGTTATTCGGAAGTGGAAGCAGATGGATGGACAGCGTGAGAGAGATGAGCGTTGAAAGGGACGGAGACCACAAAGACATCAGGGAGAGGGAGGAGTAAGGAGAGTGGGAGAAAACAAGACCAAGACAAATTGATGAAACCCATCTCGGGTAAACTAATGGACTGGATAAAATCTTAATCAGAGACAATGGGGCACGAAGAGCGAGGGGGGACGAACCACAATTCGGAAGAGTCAGTCAAAAATAGCTGGATGAGAGGGGAGTGGGGGTATGTGGTGGAGTTAACGCACAAGTGTAATATCCATATCAGCACTTGGTGGTACATTAAAAATCCATTGTGGTCTTCTTTGGAGCTGCCCATTTGTACTTGATCTTCTCTACGTTGCCAACTTTAAGATGTTTGTGTATGTATGCGTGTGTGTGCGTGAGAGAAAGAGTAAATTTGTGTGTGTGTGAGTGTGTGTTTGTGTCTTACCAGGTTGGACCCTCCAGTCCAGTAGAGGAAGAATCCATCGGGGTCAACTTTCAGGGTTACCAGGGTGGGAGGCCCACTGTTGGGCTCCTGCAGACGACCACAGAGAAAGAGCTGTTAGAAGGACACACGTGACAATATCCGTTCCTCACGCACTCTCTTGACACACCTAGCCCTAACAAAGGCTAGTCAGCTTTTGTCTATGTTGAAAGAGCATGTGATGATAAAAAAAATGTCAAAGAAATTGATAGCAGCAGTGGTTGAACCTGCTTTATGGTGCCGTGCCATTCTAGGATTGTAGACGGACAGACAAACAGACATGGATACGCTGCTTCTGTGCACCCATCATGCAACAGCTGTCTCGATGCCGGAGACTTCACAGTTAATCCAGTTTGTGTAGCAAAATGATGACGCAGGGTTCTGCATTAACATGTCATTAGCATCATCATGGCGTACCATGCAAGACACCATAGACACACGCACACACACACACACCCCACACACACCTACTGGCTCTCCCATTACAGTGGTAGGCCGTTGTACTCTGGTCCGCCAAGCATGTCATTCAGACATACTGGTAAATGACGATGACGATGATGATTCAGATTGTTTGTTATAACGCTAACAGATGACTCATGTACACATGTCGTCATGAGCAACATCATCGGAACCAGATGGGAAGAGTAGAGTAGGTCTGCCCGGCAACGGAAACTTAGGGAAATAGGTTTACGCAAAGTCTACACACAAACATCCAACCACTGACCTTTTGCTTTTAAGGTCACGAGGGGTAGCACAAATAAAATAGCAACCACATGGTTTTAACAAAGCTGACGTATAAATGGTCATAGTTTCATGTTTTAAAGCACAAATATGCAAACTATGGCAACTTGAATATTTGAACAATCGGCTATATAGCAAATATAAAAGCATAAGATAATGAATGCAAATGAATTTTCCTCAATACATAAAAACTAACTGGAATACCAAACGAAAGATAGGCACATTTTACAGAGCCTTGTGGCTGTTTATCTCATTACTATTAATAGTGATGCCATAAATGGCTGGATAATCATCAGTAGTAGCAAAAATACAGATTTAAATTAACTGCACATTGGAAGGGTTGCAGGCATCTCAAAAAAGGTTTTATAGGAATTATTTGCCATAAGCCAAGAAAAACCCCAACACGTGATAACCAGAAGGAAACAAATTCAAACATTTCCATTTCCAAACTGTCAGACTATTACTTAAGGACTGTTTTGGTCCTGTCCTCTGGGAAAAGATGAACGTACCTTCACTTTAGGCTCCACGGTTGGCTGACACAGAAAAGGTCAGCAGGAGAGGTCAGAGATTGGATTGGAATACCAAAAGAGGAAAGAGGAAAGGAATGGAGGACGATGGACAGGTGTGGGGAATGTTGAAAAAGGAGACGGAAACAAGAGGTCAGGAGGTGTCGCGTGGTCAACCTGAAACACTGGTAAGTGCAATGTCTTTTTCAATGTACATTCTTAGCCTAGGATTAGGTCATTAGAGCATCTGACATGTCCCTCTGCTCCACCAACAGCAGCGACCAACATGAGATTCAACGTGTAACGGACTCGGTACTATAAAGGACTGCACTTGGGACGTGTGTTTACTCGAAGAAAACTGTTTCATTTTTCTACAAGGCCGTGACCCGATGTCAGATGCTCCTTGCGCAAATGTCAGCGCTGCACAGCTCTTTGAGTCGCCAGCGAGGGGAGTGAAACTCTGCAGGCATAAAAGCCAATGTTTGTTTATCTTTGGTTCGCTAGGTTGGATTCTCGGGGGGACAACAAAAGTGCGCACGCGCACACACACAACAAACTGCACGCGGTCGCAAAGGATCCCGCTTCCAGAGGGCGACAAACGAAACGGGCCGCAAACCTTCAAAGCGGAGGGAGCCGCGTGTTCTACAAAATGCATAAACACCGAAACGATTCGGGAAAGGGTTACTTTAATTTCTCGGCACACACTTGTTGTGTTTAATCAAATTGAGTGTAGGGTGACCGACCGCACATTCATGCAATGTAAACATCCTATATCCTCACCGATACTGAGATTGCACATTCACTGAACGTAAAATCCACTGGATGCGGTGTCAAATGGCTTCGCCGTAACTTGGGGATTTCCAGTGGGCCTGCACTGAAACATGTACCCGGTGGAATGTGATCAACAGGCTCATGTGAGCCGCAAAGATTTCGAACAACCACTGGCTGTGGGGATGAACACACACAAACGAGCGATTATGATGGGACATATTTGCATGTCACAACCACCAAGTTTTACATACCTGCCCGTTGCTTTCCAGGGCTTCCTCTCACCATGACACACACACACACAGACATCTATTTGATATTCATCTTTACATTTCCCTATTATTATATATTTGCTCCCATTACTTATTTGCATTCCCAGCCCAAAAAAGTCACCTCGGGTTGTGAAGTGGGAATTAAGTGTAAAATGTTCAAACCTACACAGGAGATCATGAGCACGTGCCCTCCAAGCAAACACGACTCCACAAGACCATATTTACTGTAAACAGGCAACCAAACGGTGTGTTTTTTCTGTGTGAGGGTGGGTGGTGGCCCCCCCCCCCTAATTAACTGCCGTATATAGAAGCCTTGTGAAGTCTTGCTTCCTTCTCCTGGTTTATGTCCGTCTTCCTCGCCATGTCAGCTCCCATCACTTTCTTTCTACATATTTGATTAAAGATCATGCCTCTCTCTCCAGACCCCCTCCAGATGCGCTGACCCTCATTACCCGACCATAATGTCTCTCTCGCAAACACACACACAACCGGACCACCCCTCTAAAGCTGAGGTCAGACAGCTACCACTTAATGATTCCTCTTGAAAATCACAATCTATACTCCTGCAGAAGACAAATATGTGACAACTGTCCTTCTTACATACATACTGTCTTTATCACAAATGAACGTGTGTGCAGCCGGCTATCAGTCAAGGGAAAGCCATTAGTGTAAAACTGATAAAAGTGGCTGTGCACCTTTGGTCGGCCATGCCGTGTGTGTGCGTGTGTGAGAGTGTGTGTTTGAGTTGCTGCTTTGGCAACATGGTAAAAGTTGATGATAGTAGGTAACCTTTGGACTCCGGGCCGAGGAGTGGGGCCAGGGTGGGGGAAAAAAATGACGCTATAGAATACGGAAAGGAGCATGCTGCGTTAATACAATATTCTGTGTTAGGTTCACGGTCCCCAAAGTGTTGAATGAAAGCGAAATCACAATCTATACACACACACACACGTATACACTTGATCACTGACTCATCGATCCCACATTGATCAACTATTGCATCCCAACAAGAAGGAATTCAAGAAGAATTTCTTATTCAACTTATATTTTAAGTACAGTAAAGACATTTCTGAGCATCAGCCCATGCCCTGGTCAAAACAGACAGGAAAACGTATAACTAACATTTACACTCGAATGTAAAAAAATATGTTTATGGCGGATGGCAAGTTTCGGCCGCACTAGATTTAAACGTTTGAAATTCATTCAGTTTCAAACGTTACTAGATCATCCAGATCGGCATCAGAAAGAAGTGAGTACACCTAGAGGAAACAACAGTCAGACCCAAGGAGGAAGCAAATTCAAACAGACAAACAGCAGACAGACACACACAGGGAGGAAGAGAAAGTGGCCGGTGACAAAGGATCATGGGATCTAAGTCACAGAGATACAATGACGTGCCCTAAAAATGTCAATAACGTGTCGTAAATGAAGGTTCGATTTTGGACAGAGGGGGTGAAGGAGGGGGAGTAGAGATGGAGCAGTCCCCCAGATGTCAATCCCACACTTCACATGTGGCTGTGGTTGACCTTCCACCTCTCTCCTCGCCTCGCTCTGCTTCACCTTCCCTCCCTCCCTCCCTCCGTCCATCGCTTCTCACCACTCCGTCAGGATGTCGGCAACGTTTCTCGCCACGGCGTCATAGCCTCATATGGGCCCGAGCTTCCTCCTCCTCGGCGCCTATCCTCCTCCTAAACACATTTCCACTTGACTGTGACAGCCGTGTCGCTTCTGTGCAGGCCAAACCAAGATATGCCTTTCACTAAAAATACCAGCGCACAAAACAATTGGCATGAAAGTAGATCCTATCGTATTCCCCCATGACAAAGCACCACTGCGAACAAAAGAGATCTGTCTCCAAGAAGGGAAACTTCCTGGAAAAATCATGAACATGCTTCTTCATCTACATATGAGGAGAACGACAGCATTAAAATGTTTATTGTCCGCGGCTGTTGCCCAAAGTTGGCTTCTAAGCTCCTCTAAGAGAATCGCGCTGCTGTCGATAAAGGTCTGACAAAATAATCTGGGCCAAATTACAGGAAACCACCCAAAAATGCAACATTTTTACGGTCCGTCACGTTCCGCTCGGGTTGCAGGGATTCCGAAGTGGAGCCAAAATCTCTCAACTCAGCCCTGTCCGATTGACAAACATAGGCAAATACAACACCTACATGTAAGTACATGTAGGTGTAAGTACACAATGTACAGGGAAGTGGCACAGCAGAAGTGTATTTGAATACAGGATTCATAACACAATTCACTTGCATGTGATCTCAGACTTTCTGAATCCACCTGTGTCACTGTATCCGGGTGCATGAACACTTTGCAGAGGAGGCAAATGTTAATGTTATGCGTTGAGATGATTATTTATTTGACTGCTGTGTATTTTTACGACTCATTTCAAAGGCCCACTTGACAAAGAGCCGAGCCGCTCTGTCGACAAACTGTCTGTCTGTGTTTGTTTAATTGGTTGTTTAAGAGGAATTTTAACTGAATTCCAGTTGGAATTTGCCTAAATTGAATTGTGGCCGTGCCACAGAGGGCGGAGCGGCAGCGGTGGCTGAGGCAGAGAGAGAGGGAGGGAGGGAGGGAGAGGGAGAGAAAGAGAGAGAGAGAGAGAGGGAAAATGGTTTGGCCCTAGAACCCTTGTAGCAAGCTCAAACAGGAAGTCATTCAACGTGAAACACACAAAAAGCAACCACACACACACGAGAACGCATACGTGTACACAAGCTGAAGTGCAGAAGAAAAGGGTCAATTTGGAATGCATTCCTCCTCCTACTCCCCCCTATGTGATTCAGGGTGTGTATGTGAGAGTGTGAGTGTGCATGCATTTGCCATTTGATGTGTCTGGAGAGGAAATCCCAAGGCCTCTGTTGAGAAACAGAGGTTTTGTTGTGATACTAAAAAATCAAACAAGGAAGAGAGGACAGCAGACGCTCCGTGACAGACGAATATGGGCTGCAGAAAAGGTGAATGAATGAAGAATGGGGGGGAAAAAAAGACAATGACACATAAAGGAAAGGGATAAGGGAAAGAACAGGAGAAGAAGAAATGAAGCCATTTAGAAGAAGGGCATAGTGATGGGGAAGGGGGGGGTGAGGGATGGGGTCAAAAGTGTGGTTTTCATGTAAACAAACTGCGCTGCCCTTAGGCACTTTCTGCTTTGTGTGTGTGTGTGTGCGTGTGTATGGCCTAATTCTTTTCCCACTTTACAAAGTCCTTAAAGGAACACACAAAGTTTTTGGGACAAAAGCCCATTGGCACAAATTTCCCAACAGAGCGCTGTCAGTCTTCGAAAATAACTACTCTGCTCCCATCAGACGTCTCATTCGGAACTTCAAACTTCCAGAAAATAAGAGTTATATTAGCACAGACTTGGATGATGGCCAGATGATCAATGTTAACCTGAAAGTCTCAGAAACGTACGACAACTTCCGAAACAATTGCAGCTGCGCGGTTATTTTGTCGCACAGTTCGACTCAACTGTACTTGCTCCTTGTACAATGGAGCCAAACCGAGGAATGCGTAATTGGAGATAGATAAACTCTTATTGTCCTTATATGTGTGAAGTTGGGAATGAGAGAGAATGTTGAGCATTTCAATAAATCACACATTATTGATGAATTACGAAAAAAAAGTAGTTGGTCAATTCCAATTCAGATCTATAAAGAAAATAAAAACGATTGATGTTCACATCACTCCATTGACGTACAAAGAGGATGAGAGTGACAAACAATTGTACAGTGAAAGTGAGAAAACACAGACGTTTACAGCATTGGCGTGAATAATCTGGACAGTAGGATATACAGTTTCTTCAGTAAATTCCGGACAAGTAAAAGCATCATTTTCACATTAGGAATTTATGGTGTAAAACCGATGTCATGAAGAACGAGAACTGCACTGCATTAACGGTATCTCCTAATTGAATTAAAGGAAGACTAACAGGCTGGAAATCCAATCAGTTTCCTCTCAACCACGGTCCATTTTATGTTTATCAATGGAGGACCTTTGGCAACAGTTTTTTTTTTTCTCATCTCTCCTCCCCCAGACTTATTCTCCACAAAAGCATTTGTTGGTTCTAGTAAGAAACGGCTGGTAGAAGGAGGAATGGGGGGGGGGGGCATGCACATGTTTCACACTTAATCGCCAGCCTAACCGTTTCCTGGGAATTCCCTTTGAGAGAGCGGGAGTGAGACAAAGAAGACAGAGAGAGTTAGTGTGCGAGTGTGAGGGACGGCGTGCGAGAGGGGACAGGAAATCAAAAGGACATTTTCAGTGACAGGACCCTTGGTCCAAGGCGAGACACACGCACAGAACGTCACTATTACAACATGTGGGGATCTGCTGCTGATGGAGTTGTTTACTTTCAAGCGCTTATGCTGTTTCGCGTGCATTTCACTGTCAGCAACACAACTGCCCTCATAGCTGCACACTCCAGGTCACCAAGGCTGCCTCTCTCTCTTTCTCTCTCTCTGCATACATGTGATAAGCCACGCCGTGCATGTGTTTCTGTCGTAAACAGAGGACGGGGCCTTCTAAATGGGAGCCACTGTCCTCCAGTTCGAGTCTATCGGGCTATCAGCCACCGGGTTAATCATTGATGGACTTTCTGACACAGGGACACACACACACCTTCTTTCTTGACCGGGGCCACAACATCAGAGTGGCTGTGACTGTCTCAAAAGGGCAACAAACACAGAGACACAAACGAAGGTGAATGACACTGGCCAGTGAACCTGTGGGGTTTCACAGCGGAAGGAAACATGGAGCAGGAAAGATGCGTTTATTTGTTTGTTGTTTTCTTTGATCATAATAACAATCAAGGCAACATGCCTTGCGTGCGATTGTGTTTTGGTTTTGCAACACGAGTGGCTGATCCCTCAATTGTGCCCGATTTCCAGTCGGACAGGTGTTTCTCTTCTGATCCTCTGGGCAGGGAGCAGCAGAGCAAAAAAGAGGAGAAGGAACAGCTCCACTAAAGCGGAGCCCGCAGGAAACCGGCTCGACAAGAATTCAGCGCAACACACCACAACACAACACTTCCAAGCCCTGCTGGCAACTATTGGGGGAATTTTCTACTAGAGTGCTCTGGTTGACGCACACCCATGCCGGTCTACTCTGCTTGTGGGTTCCAGGCCGGGTGTCTGTCACACCTGCAAGTTGCACACTAATAGCGCGTCACAAACGCGCACACATTCGCTTCGCGTGTCACCTCACAACAGTGGGCCTACTGTAGAACAAAAAACAAACACTCAAAAGCACGCCGTCCTGTATCACGTTGTGCGACCAAAAGCCGAACTGTTGTGCTTAACAGCTGTACACAAAACAACAACAACAACAACAACAAGGCGACTAACTTCAACCATACACTGCAGAGAGTCTAACAGCACATAACAAAACAAGGCCACTTCCACACACTTCTCTCTCTCTCTCTCTCGCTCACCTCGTCCCACTTGATGAACTTGCCTCCCTTCTTCAGCGTGTCGTGGACGCACACGGGTTTCAGCTGCAGCGCGTGGACTCCCGGCTTGGCCCCGGCCATGGCGAGCCGTCTTGCCTGCCCGGGTGCCAACGCCTAAAACGCCGCGAGCTGGACTCCTCTGGAGGAACGGAGCGCCTCTTCCCTGCCTCCGGAGTGTGCTTGTCTTCTTTTTCCGGGGAGAGAGCGCTGACACACACACAGGCACACGGAGAGAGAGAGAGAGACTCGAGGAGGGAGGGGGCGGGGGCAGGGGTGTGTGTGTGTGTCTGTGTGTCTGTGTGTGCGTGCGTGTGTGTGGTGGGAGGGGGGGGGGGGGGGGGGGGGGGGGGGGGGGGGGGGGGGGGGGGGGGTATGACTACTTCTTCTTCTTCTTCTTCACACGCTGACTTTTAAAGTTAAGGAAACCCAGCGAAAGTTTGGAGAACATGAGGAGTGGAATCCAGACAGAAAGAGAGAGAGAGCGGCTATCTTGTCCGCGTCTACGGCGCGCCTGTAATTCGCCCCCCCCCCTTTTTTTTATTATAGGCTTTGATTCATATATTTGTTGTTTCATGTAGGATTCCTTTAATCGCGCACTTGAGCGATCCCTTCCTTCCTCCCTCCCATCTGGTCGAACTCTCTCTCCCTCCCTCCCTCTCTCTCTCTCTCTCTCCTGTAAGGGAAAAAAAAAGGAATACTCAGGAAGGAGAGATTGAAGTGAATGAGGAATGAGATGAGGGGGGGAGGGGGGGCGGGTGTCAGAGGCTGTGTAGAAGGGGTGTGTTTTAATTCAGTTCTTATGTCTGCCTGCCTGTCTGTCTGCCCTCTCAGATTTACAGTGTGCCTGCATGACGAGTCACATGGACACAATTATGCACCATGCATACATGCAGAGCGACTTCCAAATTCCATATGGCCAATTTACAGTGGCCGATGTTTACATCATCACTGCCAATGCATTCAGACCTTCTGCTGGAACGTATACAGTTTGCCCCACTGATTGAATCAATCGCCTCCTTCGAGGAAATAAAGGAGACAAAAGCAAAGTGTCAGATTAAAGCAGCATAATATTCCGACTTTTGGTGCCTCAGCATGGAGTCAAGCTCCGAGGATGTTACACAATGCATCTCTCTTTCGGCCCTCCTCGCCTGGCAAATATCCATTCGCGAAACAGGCTTTTTATCCATCGTGTCATGACATCTTCAGGGCCCTTTTTTCAAACATTTGGGGAAACTGTCCTCAGAGAGATGTTGTAGCTACTCCAGGAGTCAAATGTTTGCATTGAAACTGAAGTGCTTTTAGAGTAATTGTCCTGCTGCCTATTCTTTGTTTAATCTGTGCTTGTAAAGACAATGCAATGTGATTTGTTGATTCAGCCCTCTATCCGGTCTTTAAACCGAGCATCTGGCTTTGCTTCATCTTAGAATGAAATTGACGATCTTATCTCTGTCTAAAGTGAATAACAAATAGCAGTTATTACAGGCATTGATCAAACAGTCATCAGCTTAGGCTTCATTGTAAAGCAATAGAAACTGCAAGTACTACTCAGACAGTCAGATTGTGAGATTAAAGACGTCTTTTATGAATGATGATTATATATTTGCATAACATGAATTGGAAACGATATACAGGATTTACACGAAGCAGCCTGAGGCAATCATCAGGTAACTTTCCGCTGAGTGGGCCACATATCATGTTCTAAGAAGCGTCAGAGCAACACAGGCTGCACAGTTGACACTCCGATTCCTGCTGCCAAGCAACATTACAACTTGGGCTTCTCATAAAAAAAATCACTATGGAGCAACAGATTTTCTGGCAACCATTCCCCTTCCCTAACTGTCTAACTACACCCAGCAGGAATGTCTGCTATGCTGCAGCCTGCTGACTGAGTGATGGAGGGACTTACTGTTGGTGTGTGTGTGTGTTTTTTTTTCCTAAACCAAAACTACAGAGCGCTGGAGGAAATCAAAAAAAAAACTTGATCAGCAATGATCCATCAGGAACAGAAAGGTTGACAGGGACGTTGTCGGTCATCCAGGACTCGTGGGTGGAATAGACATTGTTTGAAAATTTAGCAGCTAGGTAGGATGCCATTGGCATGTGTGCTTGCCTGCGTGTGTGCACGCGCGCGCGTGTGTGTGTGTGTGTGGCTGGAGATAATTGATCTGTAACTGAATCCAGGTAGACACATTGATTAATCTGTTCTTGAACCACCACACACACACACACACACAACCGCTCAGATGACCACAAACAAAAACAAGTTGAACACATGCATATGCATTCTTTGAACTGCGCAGCACAGATGCATGATACTGGGACACTGTGTTTCTCTGGCACTGAATAGGGTGCACATGCTACCTCTCTTCTCCTACCCACTAATTAACCACAAATACACTTCTTTATAGCCAGACAATGTTGGGTTGAATGCTGCATTTGAAGTGCGGGCACCTGTGGTGTCAATGGCCTGCCTTTGTCCTCCATTCCCCGTTTTTTCTTCTCTCTCTCTCTCTCTCCCTCTCTCTACAACTACATTCTTTATTTTGGTTCCCAAAAGCTTTGGTTTCTTTTGGAGGGACTTTCTCTCTAATAAAATATAGTAGAGAGAAGGCTCCTCATTAGGCATTAGAATTCAAGTGATATACCCCTCTGTGACAACATTAAATGTAAACATGTCAGTGGATTTCACAAAGTCTTGATATTCATTTCAGTCAGTCCAACGCAGATTCGTGGTCCCCAGACGAGGAATCTTAATGACTGAGCTGATTATCTTTCTCAAGCATCACCAGCAGGTCATAAAACACCAAATTGACCAAATACTTGAATAACACATGTCATTCCAATCAGCTGAGCTGCAGGCTATGCTGTGTTTAGTGCTAATGGGGCCCTTGCGTTGGGAAATGCTGGCATACCAGCACGCCAAAAGTTATACCTGCAATCCGAATGTTTGCATTTACCCCAGCGCACCACTGTGCATCATACATTTGCCTCACATCAAAGGCTACAAGTTGATGATGTGGGATAACTCCGATTTTTGTTGCGCTTCTCACACATCTGGATTACACTCCCAATATAGGAATACAGAAGGAGGTTAAAAAAGGCTAAAGAAGTAAGAATGAAAAAAACAAAGAAAGAAGGGGATAGCCAACATTCATGGGAAATGAAATGAATGTGAGATGTAATCTTAGTCACAAAATAACTATTGTGTATATATATATGTGTATTAATTAATTAAGTATTGCTCCTTTATTTGTTGTCCTAAATATTTCTCCTCCTACCCACAATATTGGAGTTTAAAGCAGAATTAAATTGAAAAAAGTGAGTGAAGAAAGACGGGGGAGAAAGACCCCAAACTACCTATCTCTCACATCTGTCTCTCTCCTCCCTTTCTTTCTCTCTAGTAACAGACAGATCTTTCTCTCCAACGCAATGCCAGGGACTCACAAAGACACATTGTGTTCAGACACAAGGGCATATTCACTGCCCCCTCTTCACACACACACCCATGCACACTCTGGCTTTTAATGGGAAAGGCCTGACTCAGTCAAAAGCAGCAGTGAAATCTTGATCAGATTACACTCCGTAGCAATGCTTAAAATGTGGTCATTGGTCATTGGAGAGTGGACCCATCCGTCCCACTCAGGTTTACTGTCAATATACTGTATATATTTCTTTCTTTTTTGAAAATCTTTTGTTGGCATGTACGCAAAATGTAGAAATGCAGTTTGAAACCACAGGATGCATTCACAAACTATTTGGATGGATTTCACAAAGAAATATGATTTTTACCCACATGAGTGATCCATTCATTACTGTTCAAATCAGTTCAGCTCCAGCTGGCAAACTTTCCGATACTGGATTAAAATTGTCAACATGGTTGATTATTTTAATTTTTTTTTGGTGATTATCAATCATTGATATTTAGTGTCACACGCGGCCACAGCGTCTCCATGGCTGTATTTACAGTCATGTGCTGCCACCTTGTGGTTATTTGGCGCAACTACCCTTGCCTCATTTCAGGGCTTTCTGGATTGTGCAACAAGCAGGAATGTGGACTTGTCAGGTTTGAACTCTGCTGCAGTTGTCCAATGCTGCATTTATACTGGGTGTGTACCCTTCCTGTGCATGTGCACACCTAACACCAGCAGCACTGGTGATACATAGTATTCCAATTTAAGTCACGGTCTGGCTTCGGGTAGGACAAAAAAAGGAGACCAAACATGCTATTTTAAAGGTAAAAAGCAGTTTATTAAAGTAACCAAGTTGAGTGTGCAATCAGTAATCTGTGAAGTGTTTGGGTCTGTGAGCATGTACACGTAACAAACGATAAACACCAAAGAAACTTCAGTGTATTTTATTATACCACAGTGGGTTGCTTTTTATGTCTCGATGTGCAAGGCAGTTGTTTATTGTATGTGAGCAGCATTTTCTAACAATATTAAAGGCACACTGGGTTTTGGTAATAGATACTTAAGAGTAGCAAAGATGTAATAACAACCTTTCATTGGCTTTTGCCAGATGGTGGTGTCCTAGACAACAGAGTATCTGGCCTATTCCTGCAGACAGCCCTGGGTTCAGTTCTCATCTTCTATTGCTAAATCTCCCAAGTGGCTGCCCTCCTCAGTTTGTTTGGCCTACTCTGACCGTTGACCCCCTTGGGGATAAAGAATTAAGAAAGTGTGTCCATAATAATACACACATGTAGCCTTATTCGTTTGAGCAACAGTAAGAGACTAATGAAATAAGCTACATTGTATGAATGAGTGTACACAAGTGTGTTGGTCTGTCTGTGCTTACTCAACTGTAAGTTTCAGACATGCTCACTGAATAATTCAGGTTTTCCAGTCTTGTTGCCATGCTTGTCCAATAATTAAAATGATACACACATAGGACAGACATAGCTTGAGGTCCCTGTCCTTGCCTCCTCCGTCATATCACAACTCTATTATAATTTAAACTATTGTTATTAGCCATAATAGCTGGTGGTGGTGGTGTGTGTGTGTATACGGGAGTGAGAGAATGAGTGAGTGATTTGGTTTTGGTTTTTCCTATGTCGGCCGCGCGCTTGAGTCCAGTCAGAGAGCACACAAGCACCTCTCGCGGAGAGAGAGAGAGAGAGAGAGAGAGAGAGAGAGAGAGACGTGTGCTTTCTCTTTGTACGGACTGCAGAGTTGAGGCCGGTGCTGCCGTCTCTTTTTTATATAAGCAGAGTTTTAGGTGCTGTAAATAGCACAGTAAGCCGGGTCCACTTTACGTTGCGCCGTACTTGTCGCTTCCTCTTTGTTGTGTTGTGGAAGCCAGATGTCCCTTTGAGCGATCAACAAAAGCATCAGGTCCTGCGTCGTTTCTACGGGGGATTATTTTGAAGTTACAGTTCATTCAACCTTCGGGCGTATTTGTAATTTTTTGTTGAATTTTTTTCAACCACAGACCTCCGCTCGCCTCCTTTCCTTCAACCCCCTCTCACACACGTCCACTTCTCCGGGTTTTTCCTCACCCCCCGCACCCCTTCACGAGCATGGCTGCTGTAACGAGCCCGGAGACGAGCCCTCAGCCCCGGGTATATTTCCAGACGCCGACCGGCAAAACGGAGGAGCCGGAGACACCGGTCCGCAAGCAGGGACGCGTTACCGTCAAATACGACCGCAAGGAGCTGAGGAAGAGACTGAACCTGGAGGAGTGGATTATCGACCAGCTAACGGACCTGTACGACTGTGAGGTAAAGACAATAACCGGCCTCCAAACCGATCGAACCTATTGATCGGGCGGCTCTGTTAAGTAATAGGATTCTGTAGCCCGACAAGTCCGTTTATCGGCTCCGGATGTCGCCTATGTGTTAAGCCCTGTGCAAAGTGTTGACAAAGAGAATATTAAAGGGCCCATTTGTCCTCGCTTTTGGCCTAGCCTGGCTTATTCTATTACTTATGGTATCTGGGGCCATATGCACGTGGATGAGGCAATAAAGACAGGGGATGTAATCATTTGAAGAAGTGGCAGATTCAGGACTGAGTTGCTCTTGGTTGAACTTCAGTCCGCCCAACAGGAAAGCTAAATGTAGCATACGCAGCTTTATAGCCGAATTACTACACAGACCGCTCATGGTCACTGCTCTGATTGGCCAAAGTTGAGCCTAGGTACACCTGGAAATATATCTAATATATTATCAACAATGGCGGTCAATTGGATACATCTATATATCACAGCGAATGAGTGTCTCAGTACTGGGCTGAGTGTACAACACCTATACATTCAATGGTATACCGCATGAAACCACCCATTACAGGACCGAACTTCACCACGAGTAGAGTCAAACTGAACCGATGTTCAGCTTGAACACGTGTACTCCCAAAGACATGGGAACAGTGGTCGCACGCATGATATTTTGACCCTCCTAACCAAACACAACAGCAGTCTCAGTCATGGTTCCACAATTAAAATGTGCAATTAGAACGGCCTCTCACTTCGTGCAAGGAGCGCTTGGGATGCGCGCAGTGGCCAGGTCGCTTCCTGCTACAGATGCGGTTTGGCTAGCTCTGCCATCCAATCAAAGGCCGTGAATAGGTTGACACTACTCTCGGTCTGCCAGAAGGCCCAAGTGTCGTCTTCTCGCAATCTGGTTGGTTAAAGCAACAGTTTCATTGCAATTAGTGTTAAGTGCACTGTTGATTCTGAAGGCCAAGTATTGTAAATGTTTGTGTCATTGATTTCAGTCTAGGCTGGGGCCCATGTTGCATCCCCCCCTCTCCAAACTTCGTTTCCATTGTTACTTGCAAACTTTACATTTTGAAGAAATCTGAGCCAGCTGCTGCTGCAATTAGGCATACATGATGGAGAAAGATGATACTGATGTGTCTCGGTCGGGAGTCCAGTCACATATGTTCACAGGGAGGGCCCCCCTGGCTCTAGTGATGGCTGTCAATATACACACAAGATGTAAGAACCAACTTTACAAGACCTGCACATGTCTCCCGGTGGCATGGCCGTGCAGTTAGAAGGTCACCTGGCGTCAGAAGTTGGTAAGCTCGTGTCAACTCTGCTGAGCTGGCATTGACCCACATTCTATTCCCAGTGTGAGGAGTACAACGGCTTAACAGGTTTGGAGAATTCCTAGCAGGCTGTCGGTGAAAGGGCAAACACATTTAATTCTTACACTTTTTTTTTTTTAATCAAAAATGAATGTTTTGTAGCTACAGTGTACAAATGCAATGTGTATTGTTATGCCAGTCGGCATATTATGTCAAGTGTTGATAATAAGGTGGCAGAGACTCATATGGCAACAGAGGTGATTAAATGATCCGCAGAGGATTACAAAAGCATTGTGTTTTGATTGTCTGCCAATAACGCTATGGGAAACTGTGTAGAGTCTTAAGTGTGAGTAAATGCATTCAGGAGAACATCTTTGCAGAATTGGGCTCCAGTATGAAATTTTATGCTACAATACAATAGTATTATGTTACATACAGATCTTTTTTTATATCTTATTTCAAATCCACTGCATGTTCTCAGATCAATAGAGGATCATCCGTGCAACAGTTATATCTCACTCACACCCTCATGTCTTTCTTTCAGTCCCTAATCCACACTATCTTTCAGTTATGCATGCTTTAATACTCTGATGGTGTAGTGTGAGTCTGCTTTTCAACTTCATCATCAGGGTCATAAAGAGTCCAAAGAAATACCCTCACTACTGGACGCACAGTGGTGGTATTTGTTGTCAGGAGACAGTGAGACCTGAGGCTTGTGATGCTTTATTATGGTCAGATCATGGTTTTTTTTCACAATATGCTTTTGGGGATGTAAAATTAATGATTTATTTCACATTTAAAAAAAACAATATCTCCAATAAGGATCCCTTTTTTGCGGGGCGTTCACCCACAGTAGTTCCCCCTGTTCATTGTGCAGACCCACGTCCCTGCAAAGACTGTTAGACAACAAGGAGAATCATTTTCAGTCGGTTCACATTGGGCTCATTTTGACGGGGAAATGTGGTGCTGGTGCTGCTAAACATTGTAACCAGAGAGGCAGCTTCATTTATTTGTTATTATTATTATCCTCAACTATTCAATTAAGTACACAATGTTTCCATTTCAATAAACCCTTTAAACATGCTGCAAGCAGACAGAAGTGTGTTTCTGCCACGCAGCCTGTGATATATTCATCAAGCTCCTTAGTCAGCTTAGCGGCCAGAGTTGCCATGGTTAATAAGTGAGGAGCCGAGCCTTCATACAATTCGATGGCAACAAGGCTTGTTAAATGTTTATGTAGGTTACCTTGAAGTGGTGAAAGCGGTTGTGTCATTTTCGCAAAAGACTGGATGGGTTACAATTGGAGACAGTCAGTTATCATATTACTATATTTCATTATACAGTGTGTAGGTATGTACCGGCGTAACAAAGACTACAGTGTTACTGTACTTGATCGTGGGTCACTTTGATAAATGCGTATGAAGTTTATTTCAAAATATAAATGGGTAGTACTACAAGCTAAAATAAACTCCTAAAAGCCGACAGATCACTTGTATGGTAAATGCAAATTGTAACAATATGCTTTTCTGGCCTTAACATTGTTAAACAGCACCCAGTTTAAAATGTGACACATATTTAACATGACTGGTTGTGGGACCCCTGAGACCTTATGAAGACTTTGACTTAGGTTACTTTAACACATTTTTTGTTTTGTTTCACAACTTGCGTAATACAGCCGCCAAATCCCACAAGTCCTATCCATCCCACAGTTTATATTTTAAACCCATTTTGAACCCATGTATAAACTGAGTAAGTTTAAATCTATAAACACAAACGTGGCAGGGAATGTCAGGCATTTTGAGTATGATGAGTCACATTACAGAGTAATGGAGCGTTTCCTGAAGGGTAGATCTTTCTGTTTAAGTTGTATAACACTTAATCTGTTTTTACAGGGCCCCCACTCTGATTTTGGCATTGTGTCTAAGGTGTGCAATGTGTTTGAGCTGGAGGAAGGAGAGTGGGGGTTCACTCATCAAGTCTAGGGTAATGATTTAATTTCACTCCAGTCTTGGTACTATTTCCATGGTAACTGGGCTGTTAACATGTTTATGTGTCTGTAAAGATTTCCTGTTCCCACGGCACAGAAACACGCCAGTAGTTACATGGTTAACAGAGAAACCAGTGGGCGGACCAATCCCATAGGGTCCTACGTGGCCACACACACACACACACACAGACAAAAAACACAGATGGGGTACGAGTGAAAACAGAGGCAGGATTGGTGAGCAGGAATGCAATGGACGGGGGAAGAGAAGGAGAAAAAAAAGAAGAGAGGGGATGGCAAGAGGAGAAGGAAAATGTAGCTGGAGTAGGTCAAGGATGTCAGAGAGGGGGAATGTGTTTATGTAACACGTGTTCCCTGTTATTGCAGACCAGTGACACTGAGAAAAATACAAGGACTGTCGCAGAAGTTCACTTTTCTAAGTGCAGCAGCACGTGATCAGGCACTATAAATAATGGGTGACTCCTGACTGCTACTTACTGCTTCTCAATTCGAGTGGACAGGCAGTTTGTTCTCTTTGTTTTATTCCAATCCCGTTTGTACACCATGATCCGACCGTCATCCAGGGATTTCCCCACATGTCTCACGAGCCAGGCAGCTGACTCATCATAATAGAAATACTTTGCTTATTCCTTATTCCTGCTGTAATTTCAAAGCCGTGCTGGTGATGGATTATGTCGGCCTCCTGTACTGACTTCACACTGCAATAGGAAACACGAGCACACATGTATGTGGAAAAAACGCACATGAATGGAGCATGCAACATGTGCTTAGACCTTATAATTAAAGGTCTGAATCCCAATCAGTCTTAGCCTGTTTTACTCAGGGCACATAAGAGGGGGACTACAAAGAATGGTTGTTACTCAGCTGGCGTGAAAGACCCCACTGTGTCTTGGTAAACGCCCCCCACAGCACACACACACACACACACACACACACTCACACAGATTTACACAGATATGGACACACACATTGTGTTAATAGGTTACATGTGGATCTACACGGTGAGTCCACTTCCTGTTTGATTGAGTGTGAGTCAGCATGCACTGTGGTCTGACCCAGTGACGCACCGAAGACAGAGAGTGCGTGAACCCCAGTTAGAGGAGAGAGAGATGGAGTGCCGTGCGTGCGTTTTTCTTTGGGTCAGTGTTGTGAGTAAGATCGGAAGGGACTAGAGAATCCAAAGTGAGAGATGGCATGGATGGAGAAAGCGAGGGATGTAGACGAAGAGAACGAGGGATGTGATTCATTCACAGGAATGTTTATGCATTTTGTTCCAGGAAGTTTGTGGGGAAGGAATGAGGCAAAAGTAACAATTAACAATATGAACGTTCCACTTTCCCTTAAAAGCATAATCTACCCCTGCACACACACCTGTCGACTCATACTCAGTGACATGTAAAAACTGGCATTTTTAAAGGAATTGATTTATAACCTGGGTCACCTTTAAAGATAAGGTATGGCATGATGCCAGGACGAAAAAATTAAAAGATGTAACACACCACATCTATGGAGAATACATCTATGGCTATTTTACACTTTAATGATATAAACAGCAACAATAAAACACCCACTTGCGCTCAAGTATCTGCCTCCTTCCAACAAAATGTTTCGCAGTGTTAAATGTGCTAAATGCATTTACCTCATTGCAGCACGCGGCTGTCTCTGTGTCTTTGTTGTTTCTCATAATCACTGTCACATGTGTCAGGCAGCATAGCCTGCACAGTACATACTGATGGCCTCACACCTTCCCACCACGTAAAGCCGCCAGTGTTATGTTTCAGTGCCATATGTTGCATTTGTGGAGATGTGTGTATAATGAACAGGCAAAGGCAAGTAAAGCTGTGTATTTCCCTCCATAAAGAAAACGACTGGGGTGTATTTAAATCCTCACTTTCTCCTTTGCTTATTGTTTTCAATTACATTCCCCTTTCGTCTTAATCCAATTGGTCGCTTTTTTTTTTAAAGTCTGTTCATATGCTTCTGAAGATTTTTTTTTAAAGCAGGCAGGGCATAATAGTTATGCAGTTTGTTGCACGAGGCCAGTGTTAATGCTGAGTATGGCTCCGGGGTGCACTTTGAGATGAAAGAGGAATATGAGTTTTGTTGGCGATGGGCGCTTCTTGGTTTCCACGTTGCAACCGTATTAAATAAAATCATTCAACAAAAAAAAGTTTGTTTCCCCCCCCCCCTCCCCCCCGTGGCTTGGGTCCATGGTATGGCGTAGTAATCGCAAAGTCTCTTTGTTGGTAATGCCCACTGCCTTCAGGTTGAGCGAGAGTGAGTGTTACAAAGATTCGTACAGGAGTGCATTTTGTTCCCAGGAGTTGCATTAAGAGCCGACACCAGTTCAGCTGTGGGGTGTCTGCAGGAACGCACATGTCGGTTCATGCTTCTGTGATCGTGTCGTGTCTATTATGTGTTTGCTATGCGCCATTAACAGGCCGTACAAGAACGGTGCACACTGTTAATGTAGAGAAATGAGTGGATGAGGTCAGACGCGGGACACGTTATTTAGCGTGAAATCGTTTTCAGTAGATGGTTATAGATTCAAAGTCAGGTAGGGTTACAGGAACAGGCTGCATTGCTGACCCGATGTCCCCCCTGGGGCAGGCAGACCAGAGGTCGTCCCGTCAGAGGACAGGCGCCGTGTTCTATGACTCCATGATGTCACCGCAGTGGGAACTTGGGCTTCCGTGGTATCCCGGCGTGCTGGATGTCATGAGGCGGGATTCCTGTGCCGCGAGGAAAAGTGCTCGGGATAAAGTGTCAGCGTGAAGTATCGGTCAGATGAGAGATGTGTGGACAGATGGAAAGGCGGCTGGAAGCCAGAAAGACGGAGGACTGACGTGAGCGGTTAGATCTATATCTGCAAAAAAAAATGTAATTACCACACCAAGTTGCTGCCATTTCATTCATATATATCCATTTATTCGATTGCATAATTTGTTTCCAGTCTTTCAAAAAAAGTCAGAGGTTGTATTCACGACTGATCCGCCCCAAAGAATTATTATAATCTTTAATCCCTTCGGAAATCCACTCACATTTGATGTCGGTCATAGCGGAGTGAGCCAAAAGGTTGCACTTTTACACAATCGTGGAAGTTCCTGTGGGGAAAAGTGCGGATTAAAACTCCATCGAACGAAAGTGTTTAACTGGGAGCTGAATGACAAAAACAGGCGTAAAACTCTGCTGGCACTCAAACAATTGCACCCCGCAAAAGGGTAAGTCATTCAGGAAATGACATGGCAAACGAACAAATGAATGTCGCCAAGGGTGACACAATGATAATCTGCTGTAATCTGTTTGTTTGTATGCATTCTTATTTTAATCTGCACGTAATCTCTTCTCTCAGCCCAGTTGTAGTGTAGTGGTAATGACTCCTCTGAGGAGGTGTGTGTGTGCGCGCGTGTCTGTGAGTGCGTTTGTGTGTAAGTTTGACTGTTTACGATTTATATGGCTGTGTGCGTGTGGGTTTGAGGGACGGAGCAGCTTACAGAGTTTTTGCAAGTGTTAGAATCTGCCTTGAATTGGTGATCATTTCTAAATGTGAACTTTTGAACTGTTGCGTCACTATGTTAATGACGTGGCGAACGTTGTTGCTCATTTTCCCTCCCATTGATTTTTTTCTGCAGAAAGGTGAGCCAGGTGTTCTGTCGGCCCACCCTTTTCTTTAACTTAATAATCTATATCATTATGCATATGCCATTGTCACCAAATTGCACTGGAAGAACCACCAAAAACGACTGTGCCGTCTCTCTAATTATAGTGATGAACGTTTCCTGGCACCAGTTGGAAGATTTGCTCCGTTTGGTTTTCTCCTGCGATGAGTCCGAGTCAACCCACACGGCACTGCTACTCAGCAGCATGCCCACATCCCAGCCAGCACGCTCGGGAGGCTCTGCTTCTTGTTACTTTACATGATAGGGCCGTTTGCAATTTATCTGTCTGCGAGATAACAGGAAGGCTGACAGAGCCAAAACAGAGGGAGGCTGTGGGACGCCGCAGGGCTGCATGTGGTTTTAAGACGTTTTTTTTAATAGTGCTATACCATATATGTATCTTTTTTTTTATTACACAATCTTGAGGATTGCATTGTCTTTTCCATATATATACTTTAACAGGCAAGTTTGTGTTTTTTCCCAAGAGGCAGAGGCAAAATATTACGCTTCAGCTCCTTCTCTGTTGTTTTTCATATGATTCAAAACAGGATATCATATTCTTCCGTGGAGGAAGTCCATCCAACTGATAAGACATGCAATAAAGATCAAGGCCAACCACGTACACGAATGAAAATGGCAATGTAACACACACACACACAAACACACGGCTTTCATGTATGCACACTCCTGACTGCTTTAATTGCATTGTGTTGCATTGATTGTGGATTGTTGTGGTTTATGGTTGTGTTTGGGTCTACACATTTATTACAGCTGCCAGTCACCCCTTAGATGAATTGTGTACATGTGTGGCGCACGCGTGCAATTGTGCACCAGGGCATACGCGCGCACACACTCATCTTGTCACTTCCCTGAGACACTGTCGACCTCCCCTCCCCCGTTTTCTCCGAAGGTCACGTGATCGGACAGGAAGTAGCCGGTTTGTGTGGCCGGGAGGTAAAAGGGGGGGATGGAAAGCAGCAGGCCATGACTGACACTATGCACCCTTAATCCCTGCAGCCCCTGGTGACCCCCGGTGTGCCTCCCGTCTATCAGGAGTGAGGTCGTGCCTGGTGGTCCGAGCAGTATGAAGTGGCCTATTGCAGACGCGCACTGAGGGTGATTTCCACTAAGACAGGAAGGGCATCGGAGGAGACGAAGACATGAGGGAGAGACAGAGGGGGAGCACGACAGGAAGCAGGTTCAGGCCCAGTGTTTTTCCACAGTGGGTCCGGACGCTCCTATCTCGCAGCCCGTAGTCTCCCTGTCTCTCTACCGCTGTGCCATTCCAAAAAACAGAAATGGACTGAACAAGTGAGGCGCCCAAAAGGAGTAAACCGAGTAAAAGAAAGGAGGGCGGGTGCATAAATGACCACTTTGCCAGACGAGTCAAAACAAACGCACCCCGAAAGGAAACCGGAGTGAATGGTGACATTGTTCGGCGCCACGTGGCCCACTTTTCCTTCTTCTCCTCCTTCCTGCTTCCTCCATCCTGTCTGCTGCAGCCATCGCTTCCCTCTGTCTCCGGCTTCCGTCTCCCCGCGCCTCTCTCTCCGAAAACATTGTTCTGGTCTTTTGCAGCGCTGCGGGCCAGCAGCCATCTTGAAACCGTGACTATTTTTATCCCAGTGTGTGACTGAGGGGCGATAGGAAATCAGACGTGGCTGTACGTTGTTCATTGTGCAGCTTTTCTTCTTCTTTTTTTTGGGAAACCTGAGGGCCCCCCCTCTCTCTCTCTCTCTCCCTCTCTCTTCATCCCTCTGTTTTACACTCACACACAGCTCTTATCATAGGAAACGCTTGTGTTGTCACTGGACTCCACGCTGTGCAATCCTTGTAGGTGGCCTCTGTGACCTACTTACACCTCGAGTTTCCCACAGTGAGGAGCTGGCTCCTATCCGCCGGACTACATTTCACATGTTTTATTATCATTTCATTATTCCCGTTTCACTGACGGTTCCATTAGCACACGACTGTTGGCTATCGGCTCTCCTCGCACATCTGCGTAGTTCATCTTTCACCCCTCTAATAGCATTATGTGGGTCTCAGCCCCCTCCGGTCCCAGATCTGTAACTCGCAGTCACAGCGTTGGAATCTTAGGTGGGTTAAACTACCTGGAAATCAAATAGTAATTTTTTTTTTTTTTTTTTTTGCCTGTCAAGCGTAGTGGGATGTCCTCTCATAAACCCTGTCAATATGTAACGACGTGCTTCATCTTTCCACTTGTCGCTAAGCAGCTCCTCTTGTCCATGTCCGGATTCATTCAGGAACGGTGACCCTGTATTTCCAGTCTATCTGAGTCCCTGTCCCACGTCAAACTGGCTCTGCATGTTGCGACCGTAATACTGGAAATTCTAATTTAAGTTCGAGGATAGCCGTCTGACCGACTGATCTCCGATGCCGACACTGTGGCTGCTGCAACGCCGCGTGTCAAACACCTGAACGCAGACGCAGATGTCTTGAGGATGAAGGATTTCCAGTTAGGCAAATGTTTTAGCCCCCGGATCCCTGTCAATTGTTCCACACTGGGTTTGCGAGCCATCTTTGAGTCCGGTAAAAACCCCCTCCGGACTGCAGACTAGTGCAGTGAGTCCATGTTGTTTTGGGAATCCTCCCCTGTGATCCCCTACTTTCTTTGTGTATCCTCTCTGAAGCCTGTCTTCCGGCCTTTTTCAACATCCCTCCCTCCCTCTTCTCGTACTCTCTCAGCTGCTCCCTCTTCTCAGTATGCTCCTTATTCTCTCTATCCTGTCGGCCTTCCCTTCCCCCCTTCGCAGATTGAACACGCCGTCTCTCGAATCGTCTTTTAGCAAGCCGTATTAAACAAGGATCCATTTTTCATCTCTGCACACGGAACAGCAAGGAGAGCAAAGGTTGTACCTTAAGTACATCTGGCAATGAAAACAACTTTTTACTTAAGGCAATTTGGGACATTTAAATAGAATCACATTTCTTCATATGTGTATGTAATTTTTTTTACAGCTAAATATACCGTTGCTTGCTTGTATTCCCTCATAGGGTCTAATTGTTCTGCAGATAGCTCTTTGTGCGAGACTGTGTGTACATAAATCAGACGGCTGCAATATGTCTGCCGTCTATTTGTGTTTCAGTGAAGGTTCACATTTGTGTTTGTCTGTTGGAACTAAGTCTGTTGTGTGTGTCTTTGTGTGCATTTTTCCCTGTGTTGCTGAATTGCTTACACTTTTTATTATATGCTTTTTTTCCCCTATTTCTGCTGTCTTGCTCTTACAATGTGTGGGTGTGTGTGTGTGTAGGTGTGTGAGTGTGTGTGTGTGTGTTACTCTGCTGACAGTAAGACTGTCTGTCACCTCAGGTCTCGATCTCACACACACAGGCTGTCCTGCTCCAAATGTAATCCTCATATCCCCACCCTCTCCATACACACACTTCACAGACTTATTAATGATTTTATAATTTCATAATATAATTTTTATAATTCCTTAATCCATGTGCGTACGTGCATGTGTGTGTGATGATGAGGATTATTTTTTTTTTAATTCTAACAATAAATCAATGTGACACCCAAATATTTGCACACAAAGCATGCTGTGCCTGTGTGCGTGCGTGTGTGTGTGTGTCCTTCCTGAGTGTATGTGACTTTGTGTGCCCATGGGTGTGATGGAGTAGGGGGCAGTTGGGCAGGTGCAGAGACAGCTGGCGTGGCAACTCTAACCAAGGGGGAGGACGAGTGTGTGTGTGAGAGAGAGAGAGAGAGAGAGAGAGAGATTCCTGGAGAATGACATGAATAGAGGGGGAACAGTTGTGCTGCAGAAAAGGGGGAACGAGTGTTTGTACAAGTGGGTTTTGTTGTCGCCAGTGGTGTACCGCTTTGACAGGACACTGGCCTAGTGTGTGTGAGTGAGACAGATGGAGGAATGAAGAACGTGAGGGAGATGATTAAGAAAAAAAGGGAAAACACAAGTGAATTCAGTTTTTCTGTCCGGTATCTGTCATCTACATCACTCAATTATGATCAAATGAACAAAACAGTTTTTGGATTCGCTGCAGCTGCTGTTTCATGTTTTTTTTTGTCTCACTCTCTGTGCCCGCTTCCAAAAAATGAGCCGAGGATAGAAGTGAGCAGATTAACATCGGCGCGCTTTCACTTCAGGCAACCGTGTGACAGTCAGCAGTTCACAACAAAAGCAAAAAAAAAATGTTACAACAGGACACACTGTTAAGGGACAGAGTTGTTATTGTCGTTGTAAATCAGACCAAACCTACACTATCGTTATCAGGGACACAGGAATTACGCTGCTCTTTCAAACCTCAGCACTACTTTTTTTTCACTGAGTGCAAAAGTGTGCTTATGAAAATGATTAGTATAAAGTATTCATCTCGCCAAATAAATATCGCCCATGTTCATCTATGCTCCTATATTCCTCCTTCACGAAAGACCACCGTTGACTTGCCTGCTCCTCTTTGTCTGGTGACTGGTAGTGCACAACATGTGGGCTGATGGTGGGACACCTCCCTCTAGTGTTCCTTAAACCCAGTCATCAGCCGGCCCACCACGTCCAAGAGGCAGAAAGACGCGCCAGGGCCGACCTATTTGCGGGCAACCACGTAACATAAACGCGGGGACTAAGAATAGAAGGGGACGATGAGGATTTCTTTCCACGTGTTCCATTTTTTTGGGGGGAAACTGTGGAACTGTCATTGCAGGTTACTCTGGAACCTGGTTTTCTCTAACCGGCTCTATCCTCTTCCTCTCTTCTCCTAATTTGTGCGCACAGGAGGAGGCCATCCCGGAGCTGGAGATAGACGTGGACGAGCTGCTGGACATGCCCAGCGACGTCGAGAGGGGAGCCAGGGTCAAGGTAGGACACACTTGCATACTTATGTGAAATTGCTCAGGGGCACACACACACACACACACACACGTGCAGGACTGAAAAAGTAATTTCTTATTGTCTCTATTTGTTACTCAGGACTTGGTGGTTGACTGTTTAAAACCGACTGAGGTAAGAATTCTGCATTTATTCCTCTTTTCCTCCACCTATCCATCACCCTAATCAATATGCTGTGAATATTTGTCTTTGTGGGTCTGATGTCAACTCTCTTTGTCCGCTGCCTCCCCACAGGACTTTGTCTCCGAGCTGCTCGACAAGATCCGAGGGATGCAGAAGCTCTCCACGCCTCAGAAAAAATGATGCCGTCCCTCCTCCTCCCCCTTCCCCTCGCCCCGCGACTCGGCCCTCACCTCTCGTCTTCCTAACGCTCCGCATTCTTTTATTGTAACGTCAGTTTTCTTCCATGAAGATTGTCACGAGATGCGCTCAGCCCTTTTTTTTACCCCTCTTTTTGTCAGGCCCTCTTTTCTTTCTCGTCATCAATTCCTCTTCTCTTGTGTCCTGGCCCACGAATAAATGTTTAGATTTTTTTTTTCCACTTTGCCATCTGGAAAACCATCAGCAAAGAAAAAAAGTCAAGAAATCATCATCAATTGTCAGACGACAACAAACGGCCAATTGGCCTTCTCAATGCCAGCCTCCCTCTTCTCCGCCTCCACCCGTTATTTGGCTTCATCCAGCTCTTCCTCGTCCTGCCCTCCCATGCGCAGCTCGCCATCTGTCTGATGAGGAAGAGGAGGGGAGTCGAGATGAGATGAACCCCCGTAATCACTGTAAGCGGGGGGAGCTGAGAACGGGAAGAGACAGTGGAGGCAACGGCAAAGAAAAGACAGGAAAGAGGATAAGTGGAGGGAGAGATCAGCCAATCATTGCTTTTAAGTCTCTGCCAATGAGATTCCTGATTTAGTGATTTGAAAGGGGTTTAAAGCCGTATCTGCTCCAACTACAGTCCTTTGCTATTATGCTGTTTTCTGTTTCCATTTGAGGGCATGGAGATATTCACTTGACTTTAGCCTTTTAAATTAATTGGGCCTTTTTTTTACCTTTTTCGGTCAGTACAGCAAATTTTCTACGGTAATCAAAGGCATTTGCTACAGTGGTGCATTCAAAGACTGTCTTTTTTTTGTGTCTGTTTAAAAAAAAAAAAGCTGCACTATGACATTTTAGGAGGAAAATCTGAACCACTTGACCACAAGGAGTATCGTATGGTGTATTTACAGAAGAGGCCAATTTGATACTTGGAATAGTGGATAAACCCGAAAACGAACGTCCCTGGTTGGCTGTGGTGGTCGCATTGTCCGAGAAGCAACTTTAGGCAGAAAAAGAAATCGTCTTTTTAGGGTAGAGTAGTATTATGTTCTGTGGGGTTGGGTGTGCTTGACTAGACTTCAAATCCCTGCAGGAAAAAATATTTGTCTTTCCTCAGATACGTAGTGCTGTCCTGCTGTCCAGCCTGCACATGCATATGTGCGTGTCTGTGTGTAGCTTAAATGCCACGTGTGTGTGTGTTGCTACGTAATGTACAGCAACATTCATAATAGGAGTGTTGACTTCTGGCCTGTATATTCTGCTGTTCTTTATGACAAATTTGAAATTTAGTATAGGACTGGTTCCTGTTTTTTTTTTTTAACACTCACGCACACACTGACAGTCTGACAGGGGGACCTGGAACAAAGCTGCCTTGTTTTCTTTTTTTTTTTTTTTATAACCCTCCCCTCCCCTTCTCTGTTTCTTTTCTCACTGTCTCTTTCTGTTCCACAAGATTATATAGTCCACCACATTGTTTTGTGTTTGGCAGGCATTCGGTTCGGAGTGGTCACATGCTTGTTGAAACTCCGCCTGAATGCATTCACCTCTTTATTTTTATTTTTTTTGTTTTGTTCCTTTCACTCACTCACACACAGCCCACCCGTGGGGCAGAGGAAACACATCTCACACAGATGTGTACACATATACACACACACACACAAACGCACACTGAGTGCAGAGAGAAAAAATGACAGAGACGGTCACGAGATCTGTGATTCTGTGCCGCAGCTGCCAATCATCTCCAAGAATAAGCCATCTGTTTCTGTTGCTAAGCCAATAAGATCAGAGATCTGCAGCTCATCGGCCAATGAAAGAAGCAGCAACATTTGCCGTGACCAATTGGTAGCCCCTGCAGTGACAGCAGACTTCCACTGTCAGCCTCTCTCTCAGCACCAAAACGCACACATAAACTCACATAAACTTTGGCCCATTTTCATCTTGCTGCTCTGTCATTTCTCCCAGGCATCCCTTCTGTCCTCCCATCCATGTTCATCCTTTTGTCTCCCTCCCTTTCTATAATTTTTCTTAATTCCTTTTTTTCAAAACAGATGTTGCCTTAGGTATTATTTATGTTACACAAACCAAATAAACGGGAGACATTCATTTTTAAAAAGGTAACACAAAATGCTGAAATTGTGTTACTGAGCAGAAAGAATCTTTGATCTTCTTTCCTCTTTTTCTCTCTTTTTTGAAAAATAAAATGAGATTCAGTTTTTTTTAGAAGTGTGTGTGTTTAATACTTAGGCCTTGATACAGTGGTTTTGTTTAGAAAAAACAATGTTATTTACGTATACATTGAATACTGGTCTGTTTTTATTGTGATCATGACACTCCTTGAAGCCAGGCCTTCAGATTCACGTGTAGTTGAACAAAAATCCATTCTTTGGCGTGATTGCTTTTGCTTTCCTGGTTGCACTTCCAAATCAATCGCTGTCTGCGTCCACCATGGAAGCTCAATCTTCTAAATTTAAGTGGATTTTCATTTCTAAATCCAGGCTTTGATTATACCGTCTTAGACTGTTATTAAGAAGTCAGTTTTTTTTACTGTTGGGGAAAATTGCAAAAACAAAAAAAATATGTATCCTGATTATTATCATTGAGACTAAAGACAAGAGTTAAATGGTGTGGATTTAAGTATTGGTGGTGTTTAATTGGACAATGATTAGATTAAACCAACAAACAAATGTAGCAATATCAACAACAGGTCTTGTTTTTGCCCAGTTTTGTTACACTTTTATGCAACTTTAATAAAAACATGTAAAATGGATGTGGTGTTTTTCTTGGTCAGATTTCTTATTCTGTGCAATTTGTAAGATGCTCTTGCACGTTAATATCCTTGTAAAACAATTTTAAAGGGGGCATTTTAATGTGTCTTAATTATAAAAATAAATACAATGCAGCAATAATTGATATGAGTTGCACCTGTGGTTTTCTCGCTATGACATGCCAACATGTCTGCCATGAGAAATGCCCATTGTCCTTACAATGAATTCCACCATCACAGTTTTCATGGCTTTTGAGGTTTTGTGTTACTCTGGTGCCATCTTGTGGCCTATTATGAGAACAGCAAGTGCAATTGAGTGGGTCTGTAGCTCAATTATATTGATCTGATGAGCCCAAGCTCATGGCAATTCACTCAGAGAAGAGTAATGTTAAACATCACAATGATGGCTCCATCACATTGATGTATTATTTTTTAAATCCTAATAATAACACTGTTATATGAAAAAGCACCTGCACAAGATTGTATGCGCAAGACAGATTAAAATAAACATAATTTAAACTCCAGTTTAAAAAAAGAGATGGAATGTAAGAGAAACATTTACACAGAAGATTTAAAATGTGATATTAGGTCAGCTCAATAGGAAAAATGCCATTGCATTTTTTTAAATTACTATTATACATATATTTTAAGCTGTTGGGAAACGTCTTCACTCCAGCCTATTTGTGTTACTTGTGTTGAATTCCCGCAACAAGCTGAGATGTGATTGGCTTACGCAACATGCTCGAGCAAAGAGGGGGACTTCGCTTCCATTGGTCTTCCTCGGTTGGGGCTTGGGCTCTGATTGGCTAAGCTCACGGTTCGTGAAGGCCGGCAAAGTGTGGAAATTGAGAGGAAGTAGTTTTGAAAATGGAACCTTGGTAAAGTGGAGTTTGTGTTTTTTCGCCACCCGAGCGGAGGAAGAAGTTGAGCGGACTGTGCTGCTGCTGCTTCCGGTCCGCTCCTGTCATCCTGTAAACAAACCGGCACTGACGGATAACGTTAATCCGTGAGGACAAGGAGGACACGGTGAGTGTGACCGCTGCCCTCTTAGAGCTCTTTACTGACATTTTACCACGGTTTATGACGTTTAAACACAACAACAACAACAACAAGTGTGTGTAAGGTG
Organism: Colistium nudipinnis; assembly: GCA_016785305.1. Classification (NCBI taxonomy): domain Eukaryota; kingdom Metazoa; phylum Chordata; class Actinopteri; order Pleuronectiformes; family Rhombosoleidae; genus Colistium; species Colistium nudipinnis. The sequence continues at coordinate 205,796 of JAFBJU010026043.1, read as the reverse complement.
TTGTTGCAGAGCACACACTCCCGTAACTATGTGCTTGAGCTGCGGTCTCAGTTGTTAGCTTGTGTTGCATTTGACATGTCAAATGGTTTATTTGCCGGTAAGTAGTAGCAACAGTGCATCATTGAGTCCCTGATGTTCTGGTTGTTATGCCGGACCCCGTGTGTTAATTCAGTGTGAGTGCGGTTCAAGTTGTGTGTTTTACACTGACGTTGTAACGGTTGACTCCGTGACATCACGGAAGCTAGCAGCGGACCAGTAAGGCTGAGGGAAGCTCCACTTCCGGTAATTAAGGAAGAGTAAAAATCCCTATGATTGGTTGTAACGGAAGTTAATAGTTAATTACTGTTTTCATCAAAGCGTGGGCTTATATTTATTTTCTGGTTGTTGTTAGTGTGTGTTATTCTGCTCTGTCTGCAGATTAAAAGTCTTTAATGATGTTGGTATTACACAACAAGCTCCTGATAGAAGTTAGTGTCAGTAAGGCAAGGTTCATGTCCTCTACTATATTTTACTTATAGTTTACTTGATATTATTACTTATATTAAATGCAGTTTGTGTTTAATTTATTGATTAATTATTTCACCATCATTTGTTTTTTACATCTGTATGTCGTCAGCCTCAGATTTAATGTTTATTCCTTTCATTAAATTCTATATTGAGGTATATTACCTCAGTATATTTTATTGTAATTGTTTTTCATTAAAATCAATTAATAGATGTTCAGGGTTGAAACTGACAGGTCTGGCTGATTGAAGTTGAACAGATGTATCATGGGTCTTCAAACAAAATCGTGCAAATGTAAATAGAAAATATATTGACATAATTTTCAACCCATTTGTGAGTGCATTTCTCATATTTACTTTTCACCATGTTTGTTTCTGCACCCCCAGCGATGCCTGCCCAGCCCTCCGTGAGGGAGCCAGAGGAGGAGATGGAGGCAGAAGGAGAGTCACAACTCCCTGATGCCAATGGAGAAGTGGGGGAACCCAGAGGACACGAAGGAAGAGGAGGTGGAGAGGATACCATGGAAGAGAGCATGGAAGAAAGGGACAGCGACTTAGAAGAGAGTGAAGAGGAGGAGGAGGAAGAAGAAGAGGAGAGTTCAGGTAAAAACCCAGTGTGCAATTTAAAGGCTGCTCTTGCAAGTCAATATCCTTGGAAGACAATTTTAAAGGGGGTATTTTCAAGAGTCTTCATTATACAAATAAGTGCAATGCAGGAATAATTGATATTAGTGGCACCTGTGGTTTTCTGGCTATGACATGCCAACATGTCTGCCAGGAGAAATGCCTATCGTCCTTATGATGAACTCCAACATCATCGTTTTCATGGCTTTTGCGTTACTCTAGTGCCATCTTGTGGCCAATTATAAGAACAGCAAGTGCATTCACAGCTCGGTGAGTGGGTCTGCAGTTCTTTTCTATTGATCTAATGAGCCCAGGCTTTTCACTGGACTGTATTAAAATATTCATGAAGAGATTAAGACACTGTATCACCGTTTTAATTATTCATGTCTTTCACTCTGTCCCCTGTGAAGAGATGGACGATGAAGACTGTGAGAGGAGGAGAGGGGAATGTCTCGATGAGATGCTGGATCTTGAAAAACATTTCCATGAGCTGAAAGAGAAGTAAGTGCAGGATGGGGGCTGTGGACAGCCTCCCCTCTCCGATGTGATTAGAAGGGATTTCAGTTATACGACGGATGGAAGGAGTTAGTGAAGGAGAGAGTGTCACGCCCTGTGATTGCAGGTTGTTCCGGGAGCGGCTGAACCAGGTTAAAGTAAAATTGGACGAGGTGTTGACAGGGAAGGCTGGAGAATACCGAGAACCACTGGCTGCACTACAGAAAAGCATGCAGATACAAACACAAGTGGCTGGTATGTGGTTGATATTTCAAGTAACTAAATCCAGCTGCAAAAAAAATCTATAAAAAGACCTCAACTTTGTCTCTGTGTCTCTGTCTGCAGGAGTGTACAGAGAATTGTGTCTGCAGGTGATCACACACAAGCATGATTGTGAAGTGCAAGGAGCAAGGCAGCACATGGAGGTAATCTACACACACAAAACATGCTACTGCATAGGCACACTTAACATAAACTGTTAGACAACCAAATTGCACACATGCATATATATACTGTATGTTACAGAGCGAGCGGACGTTGCTGTTTGATGCCATTAAGTCGGAGCTGCTGGAAAAGATCCGGAGACTAGAGGAGGACAGGCAGAACACCGATATCACCTCGGGTACATCCCTTTTTTTTCCAATTTGCCCTTGTTGTCCACTGTCGGAGGAGATGAAGTGTCCCGTACTGAACATGCTATGTCTGCATCTCTCAGAGTGGGGCGATGAGCTGAGGAGCAAGAAGTGTAAAAGAAAGAATCTGCTGGGTCAGACGGAGAGACAAAAGAAAGTAGCTCTGGTTTCAGGTAAAACATTTTCCTATTTCTTTTTTCATCTGTCTGCCGTGCTTGCGTCTGAAATGTATTTGGGATATTTAGATACAATTTTGGTTGATTTGATACGTCCCCTCATGTCTCCCAGGACCTTTCATTGTGTACATGCTGAGAGACATTGACATCCTCGAAGACTGGACAGCTATAAAGAAGGTAAATCAACATCTGTTTGCATCACCATCATCATGTTTTTTTACATCTGTTACAGATCTCTCTGTAACCTTGTGTGTGTTTTCAGGCAAAAGCAGCACTGTTGCCCCTAAAAAAGAAAGCGGAAAGTAAGTCTGCCTCTTCCATACACACACACACACACACACACACACACACACACACACACACACACACACACCATGCTGTGAAGGTTCCGTGTCTAACTTGTCATCAGTTTGCCTTTCAGAGCGGTGATGATAGGGGGCTCGCACTGGAAAAGAAACCACAAACACACACACACGCACGCACATATACACATTCCCAGCTACCACTCAGACTCACACTTTTGTGTCCTTGACTGAAGTCCAGCAGACTGTTTGTTGTTTTTCCTGCGCCTTTGACCTCCCAGCAAACATCTCTTTTACTGCTTGTTTGTTATCTATTGCTATTTAAAGTAAGTTCCTAATGATATGATGACTATGTATTTATAGAATGATTTATAATGCTGATTAAAATTGTAATGCTTTTTTGACACAAGTTTGCCTGCACGTGTTGAAAATCACTAATAAGTAAGGTTTTGTATATATATTTTGAGATAATAAAAGCCTCACTGTTTGTGATACACTGTCTGACAAACACATCTTAAATCACTCCAGTTTCCTACTTAAAAGACTCCTCAGAGTCAAAATTGGGTTTGGAAAGTTTTTATTAGACATGAATGTGGGTGGATGAGAAGAGGGATCAAATGAATGTGCTTGATGTGTTAATATACAGGAGCAAATGTCACAATGAAAGTTGCCACTTTTGCCACGATTACTCATAAAGTACTACATTTTACTTTTTTTTTTTACGTTCTATTTTGCTTATTTCTCATCTCTCACCTATCTATCTATACGTGCCAAATGCATTTTCACTCAGACTTCTGAATTCAAATATCAAGGTGCAACAGGATTCTGTCCTAAATGGCAATCAGGGATATATTTAAAAATCAAAAAAATGTTTTGTCTATTGCGGCTCATCTCTTTCCCTTTACCTGTTCTGTACTGTTATTATTCGCTATAACCCCTCAGCCCTCTTGCTGCCCGTCTCCTATAATGCAAACAAAGGGTTATCAGTGTCGCCTGTGTAACAGTTCATGACATGTACAATGCTTCTGCCATCACCAGCGCCACCTCTGCGCCTCACAGCTGCTTGCTGAGCTTACGCGCCTGCCTCTCCCTGGCCTCGAAGGCGGCCTTGGTGTCCATCAGCTCGTCCAGCTGCCGGCGGATGTGGCACATGTCGAGCTGCGTGGCCTCGCACTGCTCCCTGAGGCTGGCCGACTCCATCCGGAGCTGCGCGGCGGCCATGGCGAGCTGCTCGCTGCGCTCGCGGCACTGCGTCTGCATCCTCTTGGCGTCGCTCAGGAGAGACTCCACACTCACGGCCACCGACTCACACTGATCACGAGACATGTCCTGGGGGGGGAGAGCTAGAGGTCATGACCTTTCGATCATTAACAGGATTTGCCTTCTTACAGACTTGGGGACATTCAAGAAATGATACGCTAAATTTTGTGTTTGTGTAAAAGTACACGAAACAGAGGAAATTGTCCAATTGAAAGTCTTGATTTCGTTACAGATTTTTGAAAGCTCTGTTCTGATTTGGCAGTAAACTTGAGGTCTCCTGCCAAAATAGAATCAATAGCTCACAGCCACGAGCGCAGCACAGATCCACAGGTTAAAAACAGAACATGTAATGTGTGGAGAGATGTTTAAAGAGGCTAATCATGGCTTATCTCAGTCAACACTTTCCACTGCTCTTTTCTACTTGTCTCTTTAACTTGACTACCAACAGCACTCTCCGTCTCTGGTGCAATATTTCCTCTTTCATAAAACATTTACGTCCGCAAGTCTTGTAATTGCGCTTCTTATTAGACAAATAACAGAAATTGTATATTGTATTGTATTTGTAAGCAGAGTTGTATAGCAGTCTCACCGTAGATTCAAGGGTCAAATTAATCACAACCCTTGAGGTGGATGTCTTCTCAGACTCAAATTCCAGACAGTCCTCGGTGTTCTCCAGAGTGTTTTCTTCTTTGCTGTTCTGTACAGATTTTTTCTTTGTATAAATATATATCAACCCACAGCAGCTCAAGTTAGGAATAACTTTCTGCACAGGTGGTCCAAGTGGTGCTTGAGAAGGCCACCGACAGAGTCAGGGGTGTCTTCTCCGTGTTTTCCCTCTTCCCTGTTGTCTTGCCTTTCTTTCTCTCCTTAGTGAACATTATCTTTTGCCTCAGGACTCAGGGGGAGATCAGGTAATCCAGAGATTATGCAGTTAGGGAAAGACAGAAGGAGTCCTGTTGGAATAGCAGGACTAAGCGCATTCTGTCTATTTTGATCCATTGGGCCACTGCTGCTAATTTAAATCAGTGGCCTTTCCCCAGCGCAGATTCCTCAGCTGTTTACTACGTCGATGGCAATTTGGAGAGTGAATGTATTTGGTTTGAAAAAACGATTGTCTCCGACGAGCGTGGAGGTGAAGATGCTGGATGTGGAGGTCCTGGGCTGGTGGGGGTCTGCGGTTGTGAGGCAGGTTGGATGTACTGTCAAATTCTTGGAAACATATATATAACATATATATATATATATATATATATATTTTTTTTTTTTATAAAACTGGTTTTCCTTTAAAAATGTATTAAACTGACTGAACACACTTTCATATATCTCACTGTCCAGGATGGGATTTGACACCATGCCTACAGAGGCTATGGACTAGCAGCCCATCACCTTAACCACTCAGCCATCTCACCTGATGCTGGCTGGTTGTAGTGTGGTGTGTAACCACCTTAAAGGTATAGTTGGATGAGACGAGGATGGAAAATATGTCAATGGCTTCCACTTTTAGAACCATTCCTGTTTTGGGACTTGTCTCGTTGACGCCAATCAAGTGCACCTGCTGTAAAGTCAGTTCACACCAAATCAGCTGAAACCAATTAACAACCCCTCTGCCTGTTAACTGACCCGATTAATATCCCAGAAGTTTAATGAGTAAAATGCGATAATCGGATTAAAAAATGTTTATTTAATTTTGTTTGAGAAGTGTATATGTTTATTTTGCTGTATGTTTAAAAAAAACAAACAAGCACATTTCCTCCAAACCAAACATCTTGGCTTTCCATACTTATTGCTGCTGTCCTCCAAGGAAGGCTTTCTGTCCCAGGATCCTGCTCACTCACAGGGAGAGTGAAAACAGTCAAAAAATGTCATGGTCTGTGCCTCCATCTAGTGACTGAAAATGGGCAGAGACTCAAACAAAATACTAGCCTTGAAAGTGGATAATGTGCTGTGTAGCTGGCCCAATACTTTCGTCCATATAGTGAATATGGCGTTTATATTATTTTCTGTATGTTTCTTAAAAAAAAAACTGTTTTTCATTTAAAATTGTGTAAACTTGGCAGAGTGCATTTCCCTGTCCCAGATGGGACTCCACATTATGCATGCAGAGCATAATGGATCAGCAGCCTATCACCTTAGCCACTCAGCCACTGACGTTGAAGCCGGATTAATTTGATGTGTAACCAGTTTAAAGAAGGATTTTGGCCTCTGGTTATTTTTGAGGCCTGGTGTTTTAAGTATAACCAAACATCCTGGTCTCTATGCTCTGCATTTAATGGACCGAGAGGCGAGAAGAGGTTTATTTCTGAAAGAAGAAGACTGCAGCAAAAATGCTTATATAAATATATTTATATATATACATACCTGTAGTTTTTAAAAATAGAACAGGTTTTGTTTGAAAGAAAAATGATAAAACAGACAGAACAAATGAATATGCATTCACACATTCCCATGTCGTGGACAGGATTCGACACCATGCTTACAGAGCCTATGGACTAGCAGCCCATCACCTTAACCACTTGGCCACTTCATCTGATGATGTGTGTGGATAGTGTGATGTGTAATCAGTTTAAAGGTATAGTTGGATAAGACGAGGATGGAAAACATGTCAGTGACTTCCACTTGTAGAACCATTCCTGTGTTGGGGCTTGTCTCGTTGACGCCAATCAAGTGCACCTGCTGTAAAGTCAGTTCACACCAAATCAGCTGAAACCAATTAACAACCCCCTCTGCCTGTTAACTGACCCGATTAATATCCCAGAAGTTTAATGAGTAAAATGCCATAAAAAATTGTTATTTCATTTTGTTTGAGAAGTGTATATGTTTATTTTGCTGTATGTTTAAAAAAAACAAAACAAGCACATTTCCTCCAAACCAAACATCTTGGCTTTCCATACTTATTGCTGCTGTCCTCCAAGGAAGGCTTTCTGTCCCAGGATCCTGCTCACTCACAGGGAGAGTGAAAACAGTCAAAAAATGTCATGGTCTGTGCCTCCATCTAGTGACTGAAAATGGCCAAAGACGCAAAATAAATACTAAAACAGGCTGTATGGCCATATATGAAACATGGGGCTGTTTGTCATCTTAATTGTTTCCCACAATCAACCAAAGAGTTGAAATATAAAAACTCAAATTCTTTTTTTATTGCTGCTGTCCTCCAAGGAAGGCTTTCTGTCCCAGGATCCTGCTCACTCATAGAGAGAGACTGGAGACGGACAAAGATGTCATGGTCTGTGCCTCCATCTAGTGACTGAAAATGGCCAAAGACTCAAACAAAGTACTTAAACAGACCAAAAGCCTTGAAAGTGGATAGTGTGATGTGTAGCCTGCCCAATACTTTTGTCTATATAGTGTATACTGTTTAAATGTTTTGCTGTATGCTTTTTCAAAAGAAGACTGTTTTTCATTTAAAATAGACTGAGCACAAATCCCTGTCCTTGATGGGATTCAACTCCATTTGCACAGATCACAATGAATTAGCAGCCCATCACTTTAACCACTCAGCCACCTCATCTGGGCTTGAAGTGGAATAGTGTGATCCGTAGGCGGCCAATTCTACTCCACATAGAGTAAATACTGTTTATATGTTTTGCGATATGGTTTTTGAAAGGAAATCTGTTTTTTATTTGCAAATGTGTAAATTGGACTGAGCACATTTCCATGTCCTGGGATATGAGGACAAATACTTCTTTAAACTGGTTACATGTCCTGCTATCAACATTCAGTGTCAGAAGAGGTGGCTGAGTGGTTAAGGGGATGGGCTGCTCATCCGTCCTACTCTGCAAGCATGATGTCCCATCCATGTCAGGGAAATATGTGAATGCCTGTTAATATGCTCAGGTAGCTTTACACACTTTGAAAGGAAAGCCTACTTTCTTTAAAAAACATTAAGCGAAATATATGTTTTTCTTTCTTTCAGAAATAAATCTCTACTCGCCTCTTGCATCAACACAATGCATCAAATATAACCAGAGGGCAGGTTTGTTGATCCACAGGGAAAGATACAAATCCTCATTTAAAGTGGTTACACATCACACTATCCACACAAGTCATCAGATGAAGTGGCCAAGTGGTTAAGGCTGCTAGTCCGTCGGCTCTGTGAGCATGGTGTTGAATCCTGTCCAGGACAGGGCAATATGTGAATGCTTATTCATTTGTTCTGTCAGTTTTATCATTTTTCTTTCAAACAAAACCTGTTTTATTTTTAAAAACTGCAGGTATGTATATTTATATATATATTTATTTATTTATATAAGCATTTTTGCTGCAGTCTTCTTCTTTCAGAAATAAACCTCTTCTCGCCTCTCGGTCCATTAAATGCAGAGCATAGAGACCAGGATGTTTGGTTATACTTAAAACTCCAGGCCTCAAAAATAACCAGAGGCCAAAATCCTTCTTTAAACTGGTTACACATCAAATTAATCCGGCTTCAACGTCAGTGGCTGAGTGGTTAAGGTGATAGGCTGCTGATCCATTATGCTCTGCATGCATAATGTGGAGTCCCATCTGGGACAGGGAAATGCACTCTGCCAAGTTAACACAATTTTAAATGAAAAACAGTTTTCTTTTTAAGAAACATACAGAAAAGAATATAAACGCCATATTCACTATATGGACGAAAGTATTGGGCCAGCTACACAGCACATTATCCACTTTCAAGGCTAGTATTTTTTTTGAGTCTCTGCCCATTTTCAGTCACTAGATGGAGGCACAGACCATGACATTTTTTGACTGTTTCACTCTCTCTGTGAGTGAGCAGGATCCTAGGAAAGTTACCCATGGAGGACAGCAGCAATAAGTGTAAATAGTCAGGATGTTTGGTTTGGAGGAAATGTGCTTGTTTGTTTGTTTTTAAACATACAGCAAAATAAACATATACACTTCTCAAACAAAATTAAATAAACATTTTTTAATCAGAGTATCGCATTTTACTAATTAAACTTCTGGGATATTAATCGGGTCAGTTAACAAGCAGAGGGGGTTGTTAATTGGTTTCAGCTGATTTTGTGTGAACTGACTTTACAGCAGGTGCACTTGATTGGTGTCAACGAGACAAGCCCCAACACAGGAATGGTTCTACAAGTGGAAGCCACTGACATATTTTCCATCCTCATCATTTCTGACAATTTCTTTAAAGTCGTTATGCCTCACATTGTCTATACTCATCAACAGATGTGGTGGCTCAGTGGTTAAGGTGATGGGCTACTGAGCCATTGTAGTCTGCAAGCATGGAGTCAAATCCTGTCCAGGGCAGGGTGATGTGTGAGATCATATTAAGGGGCTTAGTCAAGTTAACATGTTTTTAAAGGAAACCTGTATTAGTTTTATAATTAAGATTGACCTATTCAAGATAAAATGACAAATACTTTGAGTCAGAAAGAGACTAGCCTCACTTGCATATGAAATCCTTTCTCTAAAAAAAGAATTAAGACAACAAACGTTATTAAAATAGCATGACATGAAGTGGTTATTCCTAATTTTTTGGTTAGGTCAAACAGCATGTGATTAAGGCTTTTCACAAGGCTCCGGTAAGTGAGAAGAAGCAAGCATATCAATGTTGTCAGTCAGGTTCCCGCATGCTGACGCACGCACAGCAGTTCGGGGCTTGTTTACCCAGGGCACATCAGACGAGGTGGCCGAGTGGTTAAGGCGATGGACTGCTAATCCATTGTGCTCTGCACGCGTGGGTTCGAATCCCATCCTCGTCGGATGATGCCATTTCTATTGCATGGGCTGTACAGCTTGCACATGCACAGCTATCCACTAATCACTGCAGCCCTGTTGAATTCTGACTTGAAAAACAAAACGTTGTGCACTTTTTTTTATTTACTATTTCTCCACCTCCAGCTACTGTGGCCGCTCGGGACGGTTGAAAAATGGCTCCGTCTCTGCAGCCGTCACCCCCGGGTCAGCGAAAAGGCCACCGGCCGGCCCGCCCAGCCCACCGACGATCGGCTTTGTCCCTGGACTCTGACTCCTCTGAACGACCACCAGGACCCCGATGATGAGCCAGAAGAAGAAGTTGACCCACACCGCTGTCTGAGAGGGATTCGGGGAGGAAGACAACACTTGACACACATGAACTTGGAGCTCTTTTATCTGAGAATATATGTAAAATATACGCCTCCATTGTCTATTAAAAATGCTTTAAAATAGTCTTTTGTCAGTAGTGGTGACTAACAGGAGAATTCTAGCTGATTATGTCTAAGATTGTGATAAAATGCATGTATGATATTAAGACTTGGGGATTGTGAATTAAATACTTACCTCAGCTTTGTGCAAACTGTCGTAGAACCGCTCTCCGTTCAGTGGACTGAGCCATTTTCTTGTCTGGGCCTCCTCACAACTTGTCAGTGACAAAAATATATTGCATGTTTTATCTTTGATAGTGATGGAACAGGTGAGAAGGAGACGACAGTTTTGCGTTGGACAAAAATAAATCATTATAAAGAAAATAGGTTAAGCCAACTTTGAGTTTCATTTGTGTTTTGCTTGTCAGCGGTTCCGGTTCAGTGTTTCTCTTTCTTAGCATTCGTTCGATGTCATCTCACTCATGCTACTCAGAGAACCGGGGTTACGAAAGTAACCTATAGTTCATGCCTGTGCACAGAGGCGTTGCAACGGGGCAGGCAAACTAGGCAATTGCCCAGGGCCCCGGGCTAGAAGGGGGCCCCCAAAGACGGCTGTTTATATTGGTCCACAGCAATGACAACCTGAAAGCCCAATTTTTATAATTTTGCCTGGGGCCCCCAGAGTGTCTTGAAACGTCCCTGCCTGTGCATGCATGCTGTTTGTATGCGGGTGTGTGTGTCACCTGGTAATGTTGGGAACAGTGCGTACAACCGATCTGCAGAGTGAGTCGCGTCCGATCTTCAACATGCATCCAGTGATGAGCAGGAAGAACAGGAAGATGCCGCACACGACCACAATCAGGTTCATCCACACCCGCTCCCTGTGGACAACAGAATAAACACAACAACGGCTTATTGAGGGACAAGGGATTCAATTGTTGTTTCAACCTGTGACCACGTTCTGCTCATGCATTTGCGCTAACAATATTACACATGCATCCTTGCATGGGCACACTGAGTTTCTGACTTAAAACTGAACTCATTTCGACCGATCGTCACCTCCTGATGTCCCCATCGATGCAGAGAGTGTAGACCCAGTACAGAGACAGGGAGAAGCACACCACGGCCACCATGACGGATATGGCAGACACAAAGTAGCAGAGTGACGTGGAGCTGGAGGACTGGACCCCAATGAGGTTTGCAGTGGCATTGTAGTTGACAAGTCCATACAGCATGCACAGACCACCAAAATTACCCTGAAAGAAAAGAGAAGTATTTGGGATTTATTCCATGTTTTTCCCCTAATTTTTCTTTATGGAATTATCTCAGCTTGGTTATACTTTTATGAGATGACATTTATTTAGGGATGCGACGATTATTTTATACTTACCAAGCAGCATTTCATGTTTTTGTTTAGTATTGGGAATGACATCAGGATGGTTTAAAGGCATTAAGAGTAATTAACATTTATAGAGTCATGCAGACGGATGAATGAGTTCTGTTACAGGTAGTTGGAGGTTGTTGCTGAGGAGAGAGGCGATGCTCTGCTGTCACTGGGATGTGGCTCTTGTTTACCATTTAAGGGAACACTGGAAATAAAATAATCCTGACAGCCATCCTCATTAAGCTCGTGCCCACAGCACTGTCTCTGCTGAGATCCAGAGGACTAAACTGGAAAACAGTGATCTGTGACAGGACACATGACTGTTGTTAGCGGGCGCGCGCGCGCACGTCCACATTTATGTTAGTGCGCACTTCTCATTCAAACTCGTGCGCACATCCACATTTAGGCCCGTGCGCGCTCATTTCCGAAGCCGGCGCACATCCTAATTAGATGAGGAGTTGTTTTTTTTCTCGGTTTCTTTTGAGCATAGTGAAAAATGAAATGTGAATAGTTCCAAACGGGAGTTAAATTAGGGAGCCCCTGGACAGACTGCTCTGTGCTGAGGGACACTTGTTGAAGGATTCCCCTCAAATAGAAAGAGAACGCGCGTGTGTTTTATAGTTTGTGCTGCTTTCGAGAATTACGGATGTAATGCCTTGATATAAAAAGTCCATAAAAAGTAAGACTAAAACGAGTAAATGTAAAAGAATGGCTTGCCATAATAAGCTACTACAAGGAACTACACAAACAGTTAAAATATGCAAATGAGCTGACATGGGGAATCCCATTCGAGTTATAAGCGAAAAGGAAGCCCAAACTAAATATAATTAGTACTTTTGGCTGTCTCTGTGCTAATTCTTTAAAACTTTTTAACATTTTAGCTGAGGCATATACGTTGGGGGGAAAAACCCGATACGAGTCTACCCGGAAGAGAATGGAGATAACACGATGGATGTGGTACAGCAGATGATTGGATTTGGGGAGAATCGAGTCACCTGGACGATGGTGATGGATGCGGCGGCGACGATTCCGCACACGAAACAGCTGGCGTATAATCCCAGCTCCACCAGCAGCAGACCCGTCAACGCCATCATCCAGCGTTAACCCCGGAGTCTGACTGCGCACACACCAGCGCCAAGGCAGCCGCAGTGAGACACCCCGGCTTCCGGTGAGTCCCGTCTAAATAAAACGAACTGATAAAAACACAACGTTTAGGTGGAGAAATCTTGCACAGCCCTCCTGATGACATGGTGCAAAAACATCTGATTTTAAATGTTGTCGTGCAACATACAGTAGATGTCAACATCATGATATGTGGCTCACCTGTTTCTGCGTGCGTAAATTGGGAACGTGGAAAAGTAGGCGATTTCCGGTGTTCGTTGAGCGTGCGTCGCGGCTTCACTCTGCGCGCTCTGTCGGAGTCGACTCGCCCGAGGCTCGATCAGTGCACCCTGGCTCTGACGGTCCTCCTCCAGATGTTTACGTTGGATAACGATGTGCCAGATGTGCGTGTCCGCTCCCAGATGCGAAGAAATCGCCTGTTTTGTCACACTGACGCGCCGATAAGAAGTGGACACTGGTTGTCACACAGGTCGATTGGTTTCACTTGATAGCCCAGAAAGCTATACTCCCAGCTGTGGGAAACCCAGGGAAGGATGAAGGGATGCATTAGGTGTTTAATAAGACATTAGTAGTAACAGTAATAGTAAACAGTATTTAAAAGTGTGTTGATTTTAGCTGTGGGTAGAACAGTATTGGGTATATAATGCAGTGATAATATCGGGTGGGAAGACTTAATCAAAGATTGTGCTATTAGGATTTAATGTAAGAAATGTCATCCTGAAATTGGTAGTGCCTGTGGGTGCGCGCGTGTGTGTGATATTTGTTGCCTACTAAGGACCTTTTCCTGGTACAAACACTGACCTTGTTCAGACCTCATGGGGACCATAGCCTGGTCCTAATGAGGCATAACCCAATTTCTGAGGCCCAGGTCACAATGAATGTCAATGCAGTGTTCCAACAAGGATAGCTGCATACATCTGTGTGTGTTTGTGTGCGAGAGAGAGATTTTGGTGGCTGCAAGTGGCATGAGCTCCATTCCCCGAGTGCTAAATCAAATCTTGTGACCTATGTCATACGACCATGCCATTTTATATGTCGCCTTAGGCATTTTTTAAAGTCAAGTTAATTTGACTTCTGCAGTGGAACTATCAAACCCATTGAGAGTGTGCAGTACTGCATTTATACTGCTGCTTCATAATTTGAGTTTCTCCTTAGAGCGAATCAGATGTCTTAACAAAACACACATATACAGTTTGTTAGTAGGAGTAGAGCAGAGGAACAAGGCGTTCCCCACCTGGGACCAAATAGAACTGGAGATCTAGCCCATAAAAAGTATGAAAATCTATGTTGTGGTGCATTCCCCTACCAATGGCTGCAAATGATTTTCCCAAGGGAATGTCACAATCATAAGAGTTCATTTTATTCTCAAGCTTCAACACCAGTCACAGCTGTGGAAATGTATTGGTCACAAAGTTTTGACTTTACAGACACCCACCAATATCAGTGTATTGAACGGCTGAATTGAGAGCTGGATAAGTCCAAACTGTGGTCTTAGACATACAAAAAGTCGTTCAATATGGACCATTTGTGTTTATGTGCATATTCTGGGTCTGTTTTAAGCTTAATACCAAAATGCCAAGCTCAGACGCGGAGCACATCGGGGGTACACATCCAGTGTATCCTCTCTCGGGTTTTTTTTTTCAGTGCTTAAAGTTTGTATGCAAGTTTAGCATACCAGAGTAACCGTGTGTGTGTGTGTGTGTGCACGTGCTGTCTCAGGTGGTTAGACTTTGTCCAGAGCCTCTCACAAAGCCATCATCAGTGAGAATGTGTGTATGTGTTCCTGTGGTAACGTTGTTAGATTAAAGGATTAACTTATGATGGCATTAGTGTCAGCAGCTGAACGCCTGAGAGATAGTGTGTGTGTGCATGTATCCGTGTGAATTTGTGTAAATCCAGACATCAAACTATGAGCCTGGTATCACTTTAATCAACATGTTAAGTTTAAACACCAAAATTCACCAAGGTTTGAGTGAGGCACAAATATACATTAAAGAATACAGTATGTATGTACAATATAAAAGAGAGACCGATAAAAGCAAGGTGAGGAACGTACAGGATTACAATACTGATTTGAAATATCGGAAACATGCATTTGAAAATACATCACAAACATTTTACATTTGGGTTTGACTTCACTCAGCTGTGGTTACACCGGCAGAGACCTTATCTGAAACAGTCAACCAACATGTTCAGGAACAGAAACTAAAGGTCTCCACTATACCTTTCCAAAACAAATATTGAAAAAAACTGTCAAGTAGAGCATCACATTAAAGTAAAACAAAAACATATTTACGTCAAGAGGACATCAAGGAAACATTAATTTGACTATTTTTAATTCAATATATTGTTCATCTTGACAGATATATTTTTAATTACAAATAGATTACATTGTGTCATCATGTACAAAGGCTTTGAAATGATGTAATAATAGACATGGATGAAGACTAAAGAAATACACTGACTGAAACAACTGACCCGATCATTAAAAAAGAAATTGCAGGTAAACAAATTGACTGTTAAAAGATGAACTCTCCTAAGTGGTTGTAAAACTTTAGGTTTCATTGTTATGTAATGTTTGTTAATGATTATGCACCAAAACATTTTTTTTAAAATGCTTGCGTGCGGAGCCTTTGTATACTGCACTCTCACTTAATCGGAAAAACTTGTTATGCACTTAGGACTGTTTATAGATGCCTGTTTTATGTCTTTCATGCAGTATAGCGACTTACATTGCATGGTTCACTAAACGTATAAAGCCCTCGCCTTGGTGACACACCATATGCAGTGACTAGTCGTATATTTATATTATTATGAAAACTTGTCAGCAGCTTGGTAGGTTACTCACTATTCACTGCAGCGCTGTGATTTCACATCTAACTGGTGAAGAATGTTGGCGCTCTGTCCATTTCTACCAATTCAACGGTATGGTCACATTCTTTGATAAGTGCAGGCACATGACTCTCATCACAGCACTGCCAGTGTGTCAGTCTGCTATACCCTCCCTGCACACTTTCAAAAACATTTTTTTTTTACAATGAAAATGTATTATGAACAAACAAACTGAAGAGTAAAATAAATCCGCACAAACCAAAGTTCTCAGCGTATGACATTGTACAGTTTGGTGACGCTTCTTAGTCATTCCCTTACCAAGGTAAACTTGTTTTTGTGCATGTGGATACATGCGCCAGATCACAGCAATTCATTCAGCCGACAGGACAGCCAGGCAGTCTGAAGGCATCCGGTACAGGACTATCCAGTTTACAGATAATTTTATAAATCCCCTTCTTCCAGCAGGGATCGCTGTCTCTGCCAGTCCAAATGGCAGAATAAAACTCCCTCAGGGCCACCTCTGCCACTTCAATGAATCTCTCAGGGACCTGCAGATAGACATGTGAAACTTTGTTCATTAATCCAAACTAACCATTCGTAACACGAACATTATATGGGAGTAGAAGCCTTGATTATAGTGGTTCGACCCCGGGACATTTGTGATGTGGAATGCTTTCAAGGCTCATTGCATTGACTAGAATATGTAACTGCATTGGACCAGCCAAGGCCATATCATTCAAAACAGCACGTCTATCTTTCTGCCTATCTTGTTTGTATATCACTATTATAAGCCTTAGAAAGCATTAATGAGAAAACACAACAAACTCATGCTGCATTCTGCCATTAAAGAACAAAAATCAAGCCCCCCAGTCCAGTACAAACATCATGCTTTCATTTCACTAGCAGCAATGTAGGACACGGTAGCTTGGGACGCTCGGCCAAGGACCATATACAATGATGGAGCTGAAAGCTAAAGTTGCGGTGGGAAATGCGCACGTTGCACACACTCCGTACCTGGTAGATGTTACTTTTATTGTAGTGCATGTTAATAATGCGGTACAGTTCTGTGTCACGGCCCACTCGCAGCTGGCTCTCTCTGCCCAGACGGGGTGCACCGTCCCTGGGACAGAAAGAAAGATCAACGACTTCAATTCAGTTATTGTGAAATACATGCTTTTAATAGTATATTTATTTGTATTACTTATAGCTGCTACTAATGCAAAATACATTTATGTTCATGTTTTTATTTCATTTAATGAATGAATGAATTTTAAAATAACCCAGAGCCAAAAAGCAGTAGTGCTTGTATTAAATTGTTCTCGTACAGATGGCCAAATGTGTCAGGCAGCAGCCTCCGATGCCAACAATCAAACTAAATGGTTTCCCATGTAAATATTCTGTGCCAATTTTTTTAATATAGAAACACCATATATATATGTTTTGCAGCAAAGGAGTTTAACATGAACCAATGCCAGCACCAAACCCACCGAGTGAGGGCCTCGCGGACAGCCTGTCGTGCAAAGCGCTCCATCTGGATGTAGAAGAACTCTCTGAAGTTACTGAACCATTTAATCATCTGGGAGGTCACGCAGCGGTTAAACTAGACAGCCAGTGGGAAAACAGCAAGAGAAGGGTGCAGGTCAGGACTGTAGGTCACGGCTGGTGCTTATTGGAATTTAATAAGACTACACTGTCACCAATTCAACTTAGAAAAAAAAAGTTTTTGTCTATTCAATACATCAGTTTTACGATTAGGGTCGCAAACATCTTTATGATTGTGTTTCCCCCACTAATATTGCCTCCTGCGGTCACATTTACATGGCTGGTAGCAGTCAAAATATTTGGGGGGAAATATATTTTAAAAACACTATGCTCTATTTTGTGTTTTTCACCATTCATTCCTTATTCATTTCATAAAGTAGTGACATGTGACATCATGTATGTAAAAGCATGAATACTGATGAGAATCCCATCATTGTCGCTCCATAGAAGGAAAAACAGACTCCAAAAAAGAAAAGATTCTCTTTATGTCTGGCGTAGCTAACCAAGCTAAAGCACTGGAAATGCATGAGTAGTTTGTTGTCATAGTAACGTGGGGACGGGGTGCACACACCTTGACATCAGGGAAATACGTCTTGAGAGTGTTGGAGCTGGGGTAACGTGCGTAAAAGAACATGAGCTTGGCCTTCTTCAGGTGACAGGGAGACAAGCCCTCCTGGGTGTATACATGAGGTCAGTCAAGGATATACACGTGTCATTTCAAACACACACACAAACGCACACACACACACACACACACCTGTCTGTCATGCCGTCCTCCAAAGCAAAAGGATATTCCCCCAGCCGTCAGGTAGAGCTCTCCTCCGTCCATCCCGCCTCCTCCTCTCATCCCCCCGTCTCCCCTGATCCCTCTCTCCCTCTCTCTGCCCCCGTGGGCGTGGCGAGCGAGGGAGGGGTCCAGGTGGCCCAGCAAGGGGAGCGGGGGGAAGGAGGGGTGAGCGGAGGGGTGGGCCGAGAACTCCAGGAAAGGGTCGGCGCTCAAATAGTCCTTGCGGGGCGGGGGCAGGTGGTGGAGCTGGGGGTGGTGGAGAGCGCGGGAGAAGAGCTGCTGCATGGAGTAGTGCAGCAACGGGAGAGAGATGGGAGGGGGAGGAGGAGGAGGAGGAGGAGGGGGAGGCGCCGGGAACGAGGAGGAGGAAGGAGAAGAGGAGGACGAGGAGGGGTCCTTGGGTTGCGAAGTCGGAGCTAAGAGGGACGGGTGAGAGAGAAGAGGAGGGCGGGGCAGGGAAGGGTGATGCAGCGAGGGGTTGGGGTGAGAGGACAGGGGCGGGCCTAGGAGCGGGTGAGACTTCCGTACGTCAGGGGACCTTTGGACAGCCAATGGCACGGTCAGATCGGACGGCCCGCCGCGATGCGCCTGGCCCGGAGGCGCGGCGCTCCCGTTCCTCATCTTCAGCAACTGCTTCTCTTTCTCTCCGTCCGGCCCGCCCCCCTTGTCCTCCTTGCCTCTCGTCTTCTCCTCCCCCCGTCCTCTCGCCAGCAGTCCCATCCACGCGCCCGTCTCCCTCGCTCCGTCGTCCCCTTCGTCGGACGGCAGGAAGGAGATGGCGGCGGGGGGAGAGGAAGGAGCGAAGTCGGCGCTTTCCGTGTAGAGGCGGAGGACGCGGTCGATGACCCGGGCCACGGCGCTGCCCAGCTCCACCTTCAGGGCCTGGGCAAACTTCTGCCCCCCCTCCTCCCCCTCACCTTCCATCCCTCCGTCCCACTCTCCTCTCACCGCTCCGCCGCAATCCAACCACAACCCCGCTCCCTCCACGATGCCCTCCAGGTGCAGCCCTCCCCTCCCTCCCTCCACCCCTCCGTCCCTCTCTTTCGGCCTCTCGTCCCTCCTCTTGTGGCCGCTGAAGTGATCAAAGGGGGAGACGGACAGAAGGGAGAACGCTTCCTTCTCCATCTCTCCGTCGCCAATGTCTTCTTCGTCGTACATCCCTTCTAGGATGTCCCCCTCCTCCAGCGTTGCCGCGTCTCCCCCGTCTGCCGCTCCTCTGTTTCCATTCCCGCGCCTCCTTTTCTTCTCCTCCTCTGCCATGTGCTTTTCCCCGAAGGCCCTCCAAACTTTCTCCTGCAGGTCCTGCAGTCTCTCCCTCGCCTCCTCCAGCTGCTCCTTCAGCTCTTCCCTCTCTCGTCTCTTACCCTCCCTCCTGCCTTCAAGCCTCCTTGCTCCCTCATCCACCTCTGCGTCCCTCAGTCGGCTCTCCAGTTTCATCCTTTTCACGTTCACGACGTCCTGACCCCACTCTGCTGCGAGGGCGGCATCACTGCGCCTCTTCTTACCCTCCAACAAGCCGTCCTCCCCTTCCAGGACCCCATCCTCTCCTCCTTCAATCCCTCGTTCCCCCTGCCCCTCCCCTTCTCCCCCAGCTTCCTCCAAATGTCTGTCCTCGTGGTGCCTGTGTGTGTTCATGTTGAGTTGTCCACCAATCCTCCTGGATGCTCCGCCCGGCTGATGGAGGTGATGGATGAGGGAAAAGCCGGCGGGTCTAAAGTTAGGAGGAGGGCGACCTGCGCTGGGCTGGTCTGGGGAGTTGAGAGTGGGAGCGAACGCATGTATCTGGGGAGCAGAGTCACCGAAAAGATCTGTGGGTGAATCCATGGCTGGGGACAGAGACACAGAGAATTGTGACTTTAGTTACTGCAGCTTGTTGAGTATTTCACAACAATGACATGCAATTTTTGAATCCTGAATAAATCGGTATTTCTAGACATTGCAGATAGTTTGGATTTATTTTGGGACTGGCATACTATGAGGTGAACGTTTTGGTAGAAAAAAGCGTCAATGTCTCCTGATTCAGAGAGCTCACTGTGATAAGAGATTGTCGAAAGTGTGGTTGTTGACTATCCGGCAAAACAAGAACCTAAGAGAAGCTGCTTTTTAGACAAAAACATGTTGACCGATGAATAAATGCACGCCATCATATGAAATATGAATACTTCTTACCTGGGCAGCAAAACAGATCTACACCACTCTACCAAAGGACACGGCCACTTCCACTTTAATCGTAATGGGCTGCAATGTCCTCGCATGGAGCTAAAAAATCAAAACATGCATTAGGAGTGTCAAGGAGAGAATGTTAAGGCATGCGATGTATGACGTAAGACCAACGTATGCCATGCAGCTCTGACCCAAAACCTGTTGGAAGGCCGGGGTCAGCACACTGAGGACCAGGCTATTCGCTGGTGGTGCAGTAGGTTAACATCTGGCTCGTGATCTGTCACGAATCACGCACGTGGTCGTTCTTGCTCGAACTATTTTATTTTTACTGGTAAATGTTGGTATTTTGAACACTGATATTATGGCTTCCCTACAAAACCTGGAAAGCTTGTGAAACCGGACAATAGTGAACACTCGGCTTGTGGATCTCACTATTTAATCAAGATCAAAAAGGCATCCCCATTCCATTTATTTCTGTGTGTAACCTCCGTTCCCTCTGGATGGCCCTTTCCCCCTTTTCCTTCCTCTCTATCCCTCTCTCATCCTCTCTTCCTCTCCTCTCTCTGTTATCAGTTCAGGCAGCTTGTTAAGCACTGTTTGATCAGAGTATTTACCATCAAACACACACACACACACACACACGCATACACATGCACACAAAAGCAAAAGAGGCTTGAGGGAGGGCTAACAATGGTCAATGGTCCTTGGGGAGTGAAATGGAGTGAGAGTGTGTGTGTGTGTTGTGGTGTTTGTGTGTGTGTGCATATGGCAGAGTGTGTGTTAACAGAAGTCCTACTTAGCTTTGATAACACCCCTAATCCACTTCAGATGGATAAACTGCCGCTCAACCAACAGAAAGATGGACGGATGGATGATAAATGGACAGATGTAAGGACAGACTGAGAGAGGCGCAGTACGCAGACACAAATACAGCAAATGTGAAAACACAAAAGAGACAATCGAGACAGTTGATCTGGATGGACAGATAGATAGATAGATAGATAGATAGATAGATAGATAGCTAGATAGATAGATAGATAGATGGATAGACAGATCGATGGATAAATAGTGCATATTGGTCCCCTGCATGGTGCAACATGAAGAGAATAATCCCCCTATAAATAGCTAAATATCAATTATTCAAATGCCCTCTCTTCTCTACTATAATACAGCCCAGATGGCAAGCTGGCCAATGCGCTTATATCAGGGACAGATTAGCTTTTCAAAGCCAGCGGAAAGCTGCGCAAAAATGCAAACTGAGCAATGAAAATGAAAGCTATTAACCACTAGATTAGACTTAAGACTGGTGCTGAAGCTGTCAGTGGGAAGGCTGACAGGATAGGGGAGGCACTGAATTAAACACACACACACAAGTTATGGGTATTAAATAATGTGTGTCAGTATATTACATTTGAAAGTTTTAATCTGGGTCATATGTGTTGACAGCACATTCTTCCACCACAAAGGCCAACTACGTACTAAAGGTTATGCATCTTATCAAAATGCTTGCAGCTTTATTTGTATACATGCATTGACAATATTTATTGAACCCGCCAGTAAAGGAAGTAGACTATGTGCGTTGCTAAAATGTTATAGATTTTGTTTTGTCTGGGGGTATGAAAGGGAAACTATCTGTCTATCCAGACATCCATCTATATCTATCCATCTCTCTCTAAACCAGGTATCTCTAATGGGCTCACATTTTTCTGTGTGTGTCTCAACAAGCCAAAAACAGACAAATCAAAAAAGGAATGTTTCAGGGCTGCCAGGCGCCAGGAACTTGCGCTTTTCACTTATTGTGCGTGTGTGCGCGCTCTCGCAGCTCGCGTTGCGTCCTGTGACTAATTGGCAGCGGTGGAGTCGCGTCGCAGTGTGAGAGATCAACACAAACACTGACACTACGGCAGCGTATCTTCTTGACACCGGGCTCACGTTGTGTGGGAACTTTGATATCGCAAAAACAACTCACTGTGGCTCACGGCAGGTAGGAGCTCCGGTGCGCGCGGCGCTCGGTCGTCGATCGGTGCGGGCAGAGGCAGCAGCCTGTCCGGGTGTAACCTCTTCTCACTGGCTGCCTCCCTCGTCTCTGCACACGCTCATCCTCACGCGCCGCCGCCGGTGTGGAGAGGCTCGTGGTGGGCGGGCGGGTGGGCTGCGAGAGCTGTCCACTTGACGGTCCGGTCCCTCCCATGTTGGCATGACCCCCACTCTCTCTCCCCCCCTGTTTCTCTCTCTCTCTCTCTATCATACACACACTTTTCCATGTAGCTATCCTTGTAAGGACATTCATTTGGACAGCCTATGCCAGACTCTAACCCTAACCTCGTGGTGGGCGGGCGGGTGGGCTGCGAGAGCTGTCCACTTGACGGTCCGGTCCCTCCCATGTTGGCATGACCCCCACTCTCTCTCCCCCCCTGTTTCTCTCTCTCTCTCTCTATCATACACACACTTTTCCATGTAGCTATCCTTGTAAGGACATTCATTTGGACAGCCTATACCAGACTCTAACCCTAACCAGTTTATACCTAACCATAAACAATGTATACCCTCACCTTAACCTAACCTCAATTCTTATTTTAGCTCTAGCCCTAACCCATAGCCTCGGCAATTAGGGCCTGTCTGAGTTGTTCATTAACAGGTTTTTCTCATTACAATATATATATACAGTATATATATATGTTTATTGTGATACAGCGCAAACAGTGGGCATGTAAAAAAAATACAGACAATTACTGTGCCCCCCTACATTTTATCGGTGTGGTTTTGGCATTAGTCTATATGCAAATAGACGTTACTCTTAAGTTTAAGTTAAGTTGACTATTTATTGAAGTGTAACTGGCAATACAAATGAACTTGAAATACATTTGAGTGAAAATAGCTTTTATGACTTCTACTTATTTGAACATGCTAGTGAGCAGCAATCACATCACATTACCATAACAAAGTAATGATTTGGACAGGAACATCCTGTTCCAGGAAAACATTTCAGTATTCGTTTGACCTTGAGCAGCACTTTGTTACCTGTTGCAGGGTATATTCCCCATATAAAATCCCTTCCAATCTTTTAACAAGTCACAGTAAGACCCTCGCTAGTTACCATCATTCCATTTATTTGATTGTTTTTTCTTCTTATCGCATTTCAGGCATCCAGTGCATCACCTGCGTAACCTCCCCCTTCCCATCTCACTCCCTCTCGCTTTCTGTCTCATCACAAATCTCTGTCTTTCTCTTCTTCTGATTAAAAATGGTTAGGCACTGACTGAAAGGTCGCAGTTGTTATGGAAACGAGGCTCGTAACAAAAGCTGGACACACGGGTGCAGAGGGAGAGGAAGGGGAGGGGGGGAGAGGGTGAGTAAAAGAGGGAGATGTGTCTGAATAAGCATAAACATGTAGAGAGGAGGAGAGGGCAGGAAAAGAGAGAAAGCGAGAGCGGTCTGGATGAATAAAAACATGCTGCAGGGGAAGGGCAAGGGATGGCTAGGTCATGAAATGATGGCTCCATCTGCAATAATAAATAACAAAAGATAATATCAGGTTTTTGTCATTCTAGGAAGACAGTCTAGCCACAAAGGTGTGGTTTTCTATGTGTGTGTGTGGCAGTGGGAGAATGCAATTGATAGATAATACATGGATCTGCTGCACAAGCTGGAGAATACTAAAAGGTACAAATTGTTCACTAAAAAGCCTTCAAAAAATCTGAGTGTGTGTGCGTTCTTGTGCGTGAGTGTGTGTGTAAATGCGGGAATGTCATCTCTCTAAGGGCTCATATTATGTTAACCACTTAGTCCAGCATCAAACACTCCCTCACTCACTCATGCACACTCAAACTTCAGTAGAAGCACGAAGGTGCCAGCCATATAAATAGGATATCCCACAGTGAGAGATAGAGAGAGAAAGGGACAGAGAGAGAGAGAGAGAGATAAAGAGAAAGAGATTATACATTCAAAGAGGAGACAGAAAGGGGTGAGGAAAAAAGGATAGGGGATAATGTGGAGTGAAAACTGTTGAAAAACAGAGGGGGCCGGAACAGGAGGGGGTGAGGACAGATAGATACATAAAAGGATCAATAAATGGCATAAAGTGTATGTTCATCGATTTACTTACAACACGGAGAGGGTGATGGGGAGACAGGGGGACAGCGTGGGGGAGAAGTATAAAGCAGAAAAAACAAAGGAGCAGAAAGAGGGAGAGCGGAGAGAGGCGGAGGTGAGTAAAGAGGAGACAAGTACGGTGATCAGTGAGAAGGCCAAAGTCGCAGTCAAGAGTAAACTGAAAGCAAGTTACGAGTGATGCACAGAGACCCAGTTAAAACTGCATTAATCAATCATTTTATTTTGACTATGGTTCAGATGACTAATGTGAGGGCTCGCTTACATGGATGAACTCGGAGTGAGTTGCATCTCCCTGGGCTTTAAAGAGCATTTTATATCTATTTTAGCTCATTGGTTTTTCCAGTCTGACAACTGCACTCTTCTTTCAAAACTTTTGTTCAGAATTGAAGCTGTGGAGGCCTTGTCTCGACCCCTGCCATTCTGGGAAAAGAGGAAAGAGGCTCTTCAGTCGTTACTACTACCTGGATGCACCTTGGTTGCGACGGTTACTGCTGATGATAAAAAGTGGGCCCTGTCCTATAAGTGTGGATAAGCAGTGGACTTGGGCAAGCCTCCCTCTGACCTTGTTGTTACAGAGTCAGAGCGGCCTACTGGATACAAATTACTAATGAAAAAAAGAATAACACCCAAATTTCCACAGCAACGCCAGTTTAAAAAAACAGCAACCGAGGGAACTCCTTCTAAACTTTAAAGCTTTGTCTTTTGTTGAAGACCCCTCATACTCGTTGTGTTCCTTGCCGATCACAGCGCTGGCCACTTAACAACCATCAGAGTCAAAGTGAAACGCACACTGGTAACGTACGTCACAGTCATATATAGGCAGACATACTGAACCGAAGCGGTGGCGCTAAGACAGACAGCATGAAAATGAGTGTGTTTATGTGTGCAAGAGAGATGTAGTGTGTAGTATATGTGTGAGAGAGCAACAGAAGTATACTCGAATAGCTGAGGGCAAGGTGACAGAGAGAAACAAACGAACAGAGAGGGATAGAGGGGGGATGTGTGTGTGTGTGTGTGTGTGTGTGTGTTAGAGAACGAGAGAAAAAAAGGAAGAGACATAGGGAGGAAGGGGAGAGGGGGAGAGGAAGTTGAGTTGGAACATAAACAAAACCTGTGTGTGTGTGTGTGTGTGTGTGCGTGTGTGTGTTTCTGGGTGTGTGTGTGTGGAGAGCCGAAGGTGTCAGAGTGCGCTATTTGGCTTAATGATGACCCACTGGGCATGTAGGTCATAACGGTTTGTGTCTCATAGCCAGGACTGTATGCATGTGTGCATCCATTAGTGTGTGTGAGTGTGAGTGTGTGCATGTCTAAATAGAAGCTAACTGGACACACACACACTGTCTCTCTCTCTCTCACACACACACACACACACACGTTAAGTGGGTCTCTCAGCGTGCTTTTAAGAGTGTGTTTGGTCAGAGGTTGGAGAAGCAGTTTTTCTAGCTGGTAGGATAAAAAGATAGATACTTCACACTCACACACGCACTCACACACACACACTCATGTGCACCCACACATGCTGTGGATCCAGTTTTGGCTTCCACACTCTCACCAACAGCTGCCCTCCGTGTCATACATGCACACGTAATGCACCATGTACGGCGCTAAATTATGCACAAATACACACACATCTCTTTCTTTTGATCTCTCATGATAAAACACACATAGACACACACACACACACACACACACACACACAGGGGGAAGCTATTATGCTCTCAGGCTGGAGTGTTTTGATGGTATAATTGCAGTGACCAGTGAGGGAAAAGAGACAGAGGGAGGGATGGAAAGAGGGATGGGGATGGAGGGAGAGAAAAGAGGAGAGTGCTGACACTCTCAGCATGTTAATGTTGTGAGGCTCTACCCCCCCCCCCAGTTTCATCCCTCTCTCCAAACCCCTCCACCCCTATCCATCTCTTTGTCTCTCCATCTTCCTCTCTATCTCACATCCTCTGCATTTCACAGGTGCAGGACTGGAAAGAGGGATTGATAGAAAGGTAGAGAGATGAGAGGGGAAAAAAGGAGGGCTGTACAACAGGATGAAGCAATGTTATCTCTTCATTTCGCTGCCATCCCTCCATCCTCTTCAAGCTCCCCACAATGCAAAACAAAGCATGTGGAAAAAGAGGTACAAGGGGATGAAAGTGGAGGAAGAGGGAGGGTCAGTTTTTCCATCCTTTTAACAATGAAGGGATGATCTCTGCTTATCCTCTAATCACGTCCCTCCTTTTTTTCCCCTCACTGTCATTGCTCGCTCCCCGCAAAACCCCTCTTTTTCTCATCTGGTGGGAGAAGGGTCGTCTTCTTCTTTCGTCGGCCTCTCTGTTTTTGTCGCCTCTCCATCCGTTTGTCCTTCCATCCCTGCAGCCATCCCTCTCTCCAGAGAGGGGATTGTGCTGTATGCCACTGTCCGCCTTTGCCACTCTTCTTCTCCCTCATTTTTTCGACCCATCCACCCTTTTCCTGTTTTGTTCAAACAGTTGGCGCTACTAAAGCTTCAAATCTAAAAACGGGGCTGCTCGGAATCTTAAATATATCCCACATGAAAAACGCACTGGATATCATTTCCAAATAGCTTTTTCTCTGAAGGTGATCGTAGATTAAAGTAGCTCAAATTGGTAAATTACGAGGAACACCGGATTTGTGTAAATGCATAGGATGCATTTTGTAACCATTCTCTAACCCGGTACACTGTGTATTGTAGAAAGAGGAAGGTCACAACTTTGTGACAGGGAGTAGGGGAAGTAAAGAAGAGCAAGCCTATGTCACACATACAGATATATGATGGACATTTCCATACACAACTACCGCAGGCAGTAGAGTCTGTGCAGGTTCTATTTTTGTATTTCTGTATGTGTAGAGGCTCAGCTGGGGAAAAACACATATGAAGTGTGGACACAGGTGATGAGCTCCTGCACTTGAAAAGCGGTGATTGCGATTATCCAATAAACAACAGCACCTCGCAGCGGTACAGCCTTACAACCGCGAACGTCTAAAACCCTAACGAACCCTCTGGGGTTCGAACTAGGTTCAATCCCAAAATAACTTGCTGTGTGTTGACAGTTATTTTGACTGATCGAGTCATGGAACACTCCTTTCGAAGCACTGCTGCTCCAGGAAAATAGGACCACACGTGTGTTATTGAGTTCAATCATATTTATATCATCATATTTATTAACAAAACGTTTGTATGTGCAAAATGCATATTACTGTATAGACATACACATTACTGTATCAAGGAATAAACATTGGAATCGGTAGGTAAGAATTAGAGAAGAGAAATAAGAAAGAAATAGTAATCAGGGATTATATAGATTATATAAATCCCATTCTCACAAAGAAAAGGCGACAGTCTTCGGTGAATTGTGTGCTTCAGTTGTCTGTCTATATGTGCATGTGTGGGGTGTGTTTGTGTAGTTTTGCACTTTAAACCAGCGTTTAAGAAATATTATGGACCAAATGAGCATGCCTTCTCAATATATGTTCAGCTGTTATGCCTAGCAACACGTGTGTGTGTGTGTGTGTGTGTGTGCGCGCCCGCTCCTATGTGTGTACACATGTGTGACATTGAAGCGAATGTATGCTTATTACAACCCTGAGCTTTGTTCTGGATCTGTGTTCTCTGTGGGACCAGTGTATATAAATGCTGCACATGTCTGCAAATCTATGGACCCGGTGCATGTGTGTGTGAGGACGTGCGAGTGTGCTTGGGTGAGGAGTGACTGTCGACCAACATCTCAGCATGTTTCAGATACTGGGCAGTCCTTCTCATCACAGACTCCCTGCGCACTGGGTCTGGGTCTCCTAGACACACATATAGAAACATAGACAGGCAGACAAAAAAAGGTAATTTTTTCGATATTTTTGGAATGTCATGACACCAGTGTCTATTACCGGCTCAACAGCGACAAAAAAGCATTACTTTCAGGGCAGAGTTAATACCATTCAATGTCATTCTAGGTTTAACCTTTTCAAAAAGCAAACGTAAAAGCACATTTGGCAGCAGTGGGATTCGAACCCACGCCCCCGAAGAGACTGGAGCCTTAATCCAGCGCCTTAGACCGCTCGGCCACGCTACCATGTGTCATCAGAGATTTATGGTAGCGAGAAAGAATTTCATGCTAATATTACACCGCTCGATCCACAATGCAGAGACATTAGAGCACACTGGCCCTAATAAGTGATTGATTTGTGACACAACAGATTTAGAGCAACTTGCAGTTAACCCTTATCTTTAGCAGGACAGTACATACTAGGACAAAGTGGGAATGTTGATTTAACTGAGGTCACATACTGACATACATGCCCTGTTAGCTTTTTTTTGTCATCTGGCAATTTGTCTTTGTTTGCGTGCATCAGCCATATAAAAAGCATATATCGATGAGGTAGTGTATGCACAGCAGAGTGAATTTAATACTTCAACCCCCCCTCCCCCCATTTGTTTTCTTTTCTATTACCCATGTTTCTAATCCCCTTAACTTCTCACCCTTTACACCAGTGATCAATATATCCACCGCTGTCCGGTATCCACGAATAGCAGAGCTAAATTCTCCGTCCCTCTCTCTCTCCATTGCAGCTGTTAGCTCAGTGGTCGCTTGGTTCAGATATCCCATGTCCCCTCCGGGCAATGAGAACAATTCTGAGTACTCACGGGAGGAATTGGATTTTTCTGAAATAGACAAGAGAGAAAAAACTTGAACAAAGTGAAGAAAAGGAGGCACTGCAATTGCTTTTTAGGGGCTGTCCACAGATCTTGATATATGATTGTTTTTGCATAAGGATAAGCGTAGCAATGTCAGTCTTAGGATTGATTACTTATTGCATGAATTTGAAAGTAAATCTAATTCTACATTGCATTTCATCATAAAACCTATGGCAGCGGTGGGATTTGAACCCACGCCTCCGAAGAGACTGGAGCCTTAATCCAGCGCCTTAGACCGCTCGGCCACGCTACCTTCTGCTGCAGTTGTTTTTTGTACTTGAAAAAAACTGCTGAGCACATTGACCTTAAGCGTTATCCATTTGTAACACAACACATTGCAGTTAATTGTTGTTAAAGCAGGAAATACAAACTCCATACCTACCCATCAAAGTCCCTTTTTACAGTTGTGTGAAATGGATCAACTTATCACACTTGCTAAACTGCAAATTTGACCAGTGCTTAAGTGCCTTCAGTGACTCTTCATTTCATTCCTCCTGTTCTTCAAGTAACAGTTGCATCATGAAACTCTTTTATAACATTCATTTTCACCTTGTTTATGGCAGGGATCAAAGACAGCCAAGTCATTATCAGACAGTGGAGGTGGATCTTCATCCTTTGGGAAATAGACCTGCTCTTCTGTCACAGAGTCAAACAGTGAATCAAACTCTTCCTGGGACTCTGGCGATTTGTTGTTTCTGGCTGGGGACGGGTCAGGAGACGGGACTGGTGGTAAAGAGAAAATATAAGAATGAAACAGAGTAAAAGAAAAATAAATAACAGACCTTGGTTAAGTCAGAACGTTTTTTTCCCCACCTCTGTCATCGAGCTCTGCATCGCTGTGCTCCTCCCTTTCTTCTTCTCTCGGAGAGCCTCCCATTTCGCTGTAGGCCTCAGTTGCCACCTCGGGCTCTCCCACCTCTAAGCCCACATTGATGCCCAGGTCCTGGGGTAAAGTGGGAGCCTCCCTGCCCTCCTCCTCCTCCGCTGGCTCACAGTCTGAGGCCCTGCGCTTGGGGAGGGGGATGAGAGGGGGAGGCAGAGGCCCGGCCGACGACGAGAGAGGGGTTGGATCTAGAGGTCTTGTGACCTCACCGCCCTAGGAGAAAGGAGCGAGAAAAAGAGGATGCAATGAGAACAGAAGAGGAATGTGCAAAGCGATAAGAGTTGAAAGAGAAAAAAAGCAAGGAGTGGATTAACATTACAGCTTTAGCGGTGGCATGTTTTTTTGTTCGCAGTTGGCCCTTTCACTTCCTCTAAGAGTGGCTCAGTATGTCTTACCCTGAAAAAATCCTTTAGCTGTGGGCTATTGTAGAGTGCAGGTATGCTGGTGGTGAACAAAAGCATGGCTTCTGCAGCCTTCCTCCTCTCTTCAATCACAGCCTCCTCAAACCGTCCTATAAAGTAGCAAAAATACACAAAAACGCGTATGACATACAAAAGCTATGGGGAATGGCCTCACACATTATGACCGAGCAGAATAAGCATCTCCGACGCTTTCTTGGTCTAGGCGGAGGTCTTAGCACTTGTGATCATGCTGAAATTGGATGTGATGAATGTGCAGTTCATCACAATATTTGCATAGTTTTACCAAAAACTTGAGCGCGGGGGAAGGATGGAAACTCCTCCTGTCTTCTGAACAGGTTCCTGTGCGTGTAGGCCAACTCCCCGTGGAGCTTCTTCAGCTCTGAGAACCTCCTCCACACCACCACCTCTTTCACATCTTCTGGATGGCGCTTTGACACAAACTATGAAAGGAAAGAGAGGAGATGATGTCAAGCCCCCGACTGGCTTTATGTCACGCTGAAATGTAGAAAATAACAATTTTGATGAAATATGAATGCAGGCTTGTGTTGGGAACACAGAGATGTGATGATGGTTTGATTTGGTATGAATGCCTGTCTGGACAGGGGCTATCAGTCTGGTCACGGGGCTCATAAACTGAATCACAAGTTCTCTGATCCACTCGAGTGCTCTTCGTGCACAGATAAAAAGCTCATTGTGTGTGCCTGAGTGTGAGCCAGCTGCAGGCTCTCTGTTCTTTGACGGATGTTGCTTCATTGTGTTAAGAGACAAATTACAACACAAATTCGTTTGCTCAACATATGAAAGCAGTTATGTTTAACGTAGTAATAAGGAATAATGAAAGATCTAAGCTAACCATAAGGAAAAGGTGACATAATATTAATGAAGTAGGTTTTTATTGAGGTTGCAGCTAAAGAGCGATAAGGAGAATAAACCAACCCTTGCTGTTACTTTGTACTCCGTGTGTCCCTTCTCGTGAGCTCGTGGGTCGGTAACGGCAAAGAAGCGGTAATATTCCTCTTTGGCTTTCCTCGACATGTTCTTTTTTTTGCTTACAACAGTAAACAAACAAATCTGCTCGTTTGAGAAGCACAGACAGTAACTGTCATCAGCCTGTGTTGTGGTCCTCCGTCCCCCTCTCTCCTTTCACTTCCTGGTTGGTGACGTAGGCGAGAATGCGTGATGACGTTTCGTGCGCCCTGTTACTGGTGACGTTCAAATGTAGAGGACATTGGAGTTCGCTAGAGGGCGCCAAAGGCTTGTGTTACTTTACACAGTTGAGCACTGGGGTCCAACAAGGGACAAATATGTGACTTATTGTCAATTTAGTGTCAGCATCACTTTCTGAGCAAACAATTTAAGCCTGTATTCAGACTCTGAATACAGATTCTGTGTCTGTGTGTGTATCAAAGATGCTAAAATAAGAAAAGGACACGCAAGTCTGGGACATACCCTGTTTAATACAATGCATCAAAGACAGAAGCAACATC
Source organism: Colistium nudipinnis (assembly GCA_016785305.1). Taxonomy (NCBI): domain Eukaryota; kingdom Metazoa; phylum Chordata; class Actinopteri; order Pleuronectiformes; family Rhombosoleidae; genus Colistium; species Colistium nudipinnis. The sequence goes on along the minus strand of JAFBJU010026043.1, from coordinate 174,302 downwards.
CCTGTTATACTGAGGAAGTACCAGCTGTGCATACATGATGTGTAAAAATCCTTTCCGGCCTCTCTCCCAAACCCTTCATTCATGTCAGAGCTATTCTCTATGATGTGAGGATTCTGACTTCAAAGGACTCAGGTGTGGCAACAAGTCAAATTATACAGACAAATTCTTCTATAGTGTTTATCCCACCTAGTCAAATCCTTCCCGACGCTTTGGCCATGAGGTAGTATGGGTGTGAGTGTACATCCATTTCAACACCAAATGAGGTAAATATTTAATTTGAGTCAAACCTGTTCTCCCACATCAGTTCCCAGCAGCACGGAGTGTGTTCCGGCCCAGGTGTCTATATATTACATCTTACCTCCATGCACAGAAGTGCATGTGACTGTATGAGGATACATTGGTGGATATTAAATAGGTGCAGCCTGTGTGAGAGAACGAGAGCTTGTTGTGTACAACAACACACAGGATGGTTTTCAATTCACTCTCTGGGTTACGGGCCCCATTCGCTCTGCTTTCTGCTCAAGGAGAAGAAAGAGCTGTGTCTGTGAACTGTTTGAAATTCTGCTCAGCATGCTTACATAATGTGCAGCCTCTTGTTTCTTGGTCTCAGAAAAGTGGTGGCGATAAGGCCAGAGAAAGGGGCTGAGAGGAGGGGAACAGGAAAAGCTGTAAAAAATAGAGAGATCGTGTGCTATAGGGTTAATGTTGGAGGCACACACCCTGTGGGGGAACACACAACTTTAAATTGATTGCTGTATGTGAGTGCTCTGAAAAGACAGACTAGTCAGAGATTGGGTTGTCCATATTGGCTCCATCCATGCCAGTGAAGAGTTAGAGAGGAAGGCTTCTCACCATGAACAATCTCCCCTTTGTTTGTGAGGGGAAACTAGGCCACACATTCTCATGTGAAGAGCAAACATGTGAGGACATATATTACAGGGAACACTATAGAGGAGACAAGAAAACATATATTTAAATGTACTATCAGCATATACTATACTTACATAAAACCCAGAGGGGTTAATGTACAGTTGCAATAAACCAGTCATATACCTGTGGAACATATCATAAGGCAATGGCATGACATAATAAGACAAAGTCCTAAAGATTTACTCTAGATTGTATTGAATGTGTGTGTTGTAACATGAAATGTTTTACTTTTTAATCTCCATGTTAAAATAGTTTTCGAATTGAGGTTCAAGGTGAACGCCTGAGCACGATTCTTTTTTTTTTTTAAGAAAGTTGCGTTCCCAGAACGTTGCTGTGAAAACATGAGATGAAAGCACCTCAGCCAGACTGGTCTAAACCGGTCCAGGTCTGTCTCCCCCTTTTTTTCACATTCATGCTGTCTAGCAAAATAAACTCTCTGAGAGGGATCAGACGAGGATTTAAAGTGAGGCCCTCTGGCTCCTGCTCTCTCTCTCTCTCTCTCTGTGCTCTGCCAAAACTCAAGATTTACCATACTATATTTCTAAAATATGCATATCTCCACATTGTGCAGCTTGTGTACTTTGAAGTAAACTTAAATATGTTCTAAGAACTTGATGGAATCCAACTCTTGCCCTTCTTTCCTCTCCCTCACTTCTCTCACTCTGTGTGTGCGTTTGTGTGTTTGTGCACGTGTGAGGCCTGCAGATGGATTTACTGGACACTCTCCCCGCCTCCTCGTGCAAAGGCATTTGCAAATCACGGGGGGCTCCCCAGCAGTGCAAGTCCTGCGGGTGTTTTTAATTTAACCATTGTCCTCCGTGAACTTGCTGGCTCCATTTTCTAGTGGCAGCCAGTTTGCAAAAAAAAACAAAAAAACACGTGCGTTACCGTCACACACACACAGTGTCACTTTATCCTGCAGCAGCAGTTTGTCGGAGATTTGAGAGCACACGTGCGCGGGCTCGCTTAAGGTCACAAATGTGTTTCCATTAATACAGCACTAAGAGCCATGTTGCAATGCAAACTTAGCTTCAACTCATCAACATGTTTACGCCTCCCTTCTCTCTTTCTGTCTGCCCCTTCCCGTGTTTATTTTTGCCTCTCTCCCTCTCTTGGCCACTCCCTTCGCTCTTCCTCACGTTTCCTGAGCTCACCCCTGATCCGTCTCGTGCCCTTTCCCTTTTTCGTTGTTTTCTTACAACAGTAATCCCGTCAGCCACGCAATCCAATCAGTCATGATTGATTTGTTGTGAGAACGGAAGAGACACAAGATACAGACAAGGCCCCAAGCACCCCAGTGTAGTTTGTGTACATGACGGTCAGATTTTGTGTCCGCTTTTCCGAGAACTCTGCTGTCAGTGTACCTTAAGGAAAGGTCAACAGCAGCTGGGGGAAGGCTTCACGAGCACACGCTGGTACAGGAGGGCTCCAGTTTTTTAACCTCCCTGCCCACAAATGCTCCGTCTACTCCAAGATAGACCATATTGCAAAATGCCACTTTTTTATTTCTCATATTAAATATCAAATGATTGACCTGAGGATGATCCTATCAGTGTGAGTGGATTAAGCATTGAGGTTTTAGCTGCACATGATGGGGAAAATGGGAAACAGGAAGTGGGAGCGGAATAAGGCTGGTTGAACAAAAGGGCCAATCTCGATAAATCAACCGATGAAAGGCCTCGACTTAGTGACGTGATCAAACGACCCGTCAGCTGCTCGTCAGAGGGCCTCATTTGCGGTATGTGAGTGATGACATTATCTTGATTAACAGTTTGCAGAACCCACTTCCAGTGACAGTGGCCCGCGTCCATGTTTGTTCTCCTTCGGCCCCATATTTACACGCGGAGGAAGTGACGACAAAAAAAACATTGATGATGTTCTGCGTTTCCTGTCTTTCGGTGTCAGAGGTCAGACGCAGTGAATTCCTACTTCACTGAGTGGAGTTAATGGAATGAAAATGGTTTATTAAAGGCAATCTGTTGTATTAAAGCAGGGCTGGGTGGAGGATGGGCGAGAGAGAGAGAGAGACAGGAGGAGGAGGGGGAAAAGAGGGGGGGGGGGGGGGGGGGGGGGGGGGGGGGGGTTATTAGATCGACCCATGGTGGGCGGAGAGAAAACCGGCGCTTCTACAAATACCCGCCCGGGCCTCTGTGTAATCAGATTAACACGCACACAAGAAGCCGACAGAGAGGAGTAAGGAAGACTAGAGCACGGACTCCACGTTGTTGTTTTTTTCTTTCTGTCTTTCCAGGTAAATATCTCGCACACAGCTGTTTAGTGTTGTTGAAGTGTGGAGTAGAAGAGAGGAAGAGAGCCTCGTGGCTCAGCAGACCATGACGAGGATGGTGACTCCATTTCGTCATCTCTGGGGCAAAAAAAAAAAAAGATCCCTTACACATCGTTTAACATTGTTTTTTTTTTTGTTACTTTTACTTGGACTTCTGCGACAAACGACATGCCATTCGGTTTGGGATTCTAGTTCCTGTTTGTACTATTGTTTTTCATCTCGTTCGACAACACTGGGACAAACCAGCTAAGGCTCCGGCCGTAAACGCAGCATTCATATTTTTATACAGTTGAACAATAGTTTCTTATTGTGTTGTGTTGCAGTGCAGTTTGCGTGTTGTGTTCTTTTTTTGTGGAGGTGGTTAATGAACAGCCAACGTAATTGGTGGGAAGCCTGTTAATTCGGTGGTTTAGTCGGTGCTGTAGGCAACTGCTGCTGTTTCATCAGACAACTGTAAACGCTTCTTTGTCCACTTGACAAATGTATTATTTCACTCCTCCAAATGACACTAACGTTAGTCAACTGTTAAGGTTTGCTCTGCAATCAGGGTTAGTCCTTCCGTGAGTTCTTTTTTTTGTAATCACTCGTTATAAGAAGCTAGAGGCAACAGCTATAAGCTAACGTTAGCTAGAGTATTAAGCTAGTACTAACTAGTTCTATTACTCAGTAGTTACTCTCATGACACTAGCGTTTGTTTCTTTTTGTCAATTTATTCACCCGTGTCCAGGGCCATCGCCCTGAATTCATAATCTCTCTAATTATCTTTATTATGTCCCTCTCTCCTCTTGTAGAAAACAGAAAAGGGATTGAGCCATGAGTAAAGGCACCGAGATCGACATGAAGGACGTGGAGCTGAACGAGCTGGATCCCGAGAAGCAGCCCATGACGGCCGATGGCCAGGCGGAGAAGAACGGCAGTGTCAAGGTCAAGGTGCCCGACGACGAGGTGACCTTCACCGGCCTGTCCAAGGAGGAGCTGATGAAGGTGGCCGGCACGCCAGGGTACGAACTGCGGGGCTTCCTGCAAACACTTCATTTTCTTTTTCCACAAGTTGTGTTCACCCCAAATTCTAATCTCGAACCCCGCCGCCGCCGCGTAGGTGGGTGAGGACCCGCTGGGTGCTGCTCATCCTCTTCTGGCTGGGCTGGGTCGGCATGCTGGCCGGCGCCATCGTCATCATCGTCCAGGCCCCCCGCTGCAAACCCATCCCCGAGATGAACTGGTGGAACGAAGGACCCCTGTACCAGATCGCCGACCTCGTCGCATTCTCCGATGGCATGGAAGGTAGAGTGTCTTCAGGGTTTATACTGACGCAGCGTGTATTTTGATGCTTTTTCTTGCCCCTGTCGTTTTAATTTGGCGATGGGCGTCCTTCTCATTCCCCAAATAACATTTAGGGACTATATATATATATATATATATATATATATATAGTGCACTGGCTTTAAGTGTGGGAACACGGGATAAGTCTTGTGACAACGTCTTCTATGTGGCCTACTTCCGCTGGACAGATACTAAAGTGCTGACTAGGCTGACGCATGCTCAAGGTCTAAAGGACGAGTCATGTCTTTCATATCTCTTATCCTGGGATTTGAGGCTAAAGTTGAGCAACAACTGTACTCCACTGTACTTACTTCTGTTTCGAGTGCTGTGTAGATTACCTTTTCGAGTGTGTTAAGTTCTCTCTCTTTTTTTTTTCTTTTTTTGTGAATGATCAATTTTACGGCAAAGCCAGTCCCAAAGTAAGCCTTCCACGTCTGGCTTTCAACAGGCCTCGGGGGAGAATTTCACAAATGCCACGTGACCACGTTTTTTTTTTCTGTATGAAGGCCCTCCTTGTACTTGCCGGCAGAGGGTGTGGACAGGGCAATTCACACACTCCTTATACGAGTCCATGTGCTATTAGAGCAGCAAAATTCCGAAAGAAAAATGCTGTCTTATTTTCTTTTTGCCCTCTTTTTCTAACCCTTTGACCTTGTTATTTCCTACACATCGGTGTCCTCTTGTCCATTGTGACCCTTAAACGGAGTCTTCATTTTTCGTCCCTCCCTCTTTGTCTGCAGGTTTTGAGGCCAAATTGGATGCCGTGAACCAGTTGAAGGTGAAAGGCCTGGTTCTCGGCCCTCTGCACACCGTCCAGGCTGACCAGCCCAACACCCTGGAGCTTCAAACCATTAATCCAATCCAGGGAAAAGTGAAAGAACTAGAAGCTGTGCTGGAGAAGGCCCACAAGAAGGGTAGGCCATGATCAAATTACTTTATTTATGTATTCAAATCTCAAAGCATCTATAGGAATCAAAAAAAGGTGGATATTTTGTGAATCGTGACCAGACGTCTAAGCACACTTCTGCTCTTTCTTTCTCTCAGGTATGTCTGTGGTGCTCGATCTGACTCCAAACTACCTGGGAGCAGCTCCCTGGTTCAGCAGTGGCGATGTCGGGGACGTGATGGAGAAAGTCCAGGTAGGACGCAGCACCTGTCACCTGCGATTAAATCCGCGCCATGTAACCGTTACTGCTGAGGTGCTTAAGTGCTTGTGTGTTCTTTCAGGCCGCTGCGGAACACTGGCTGAGTTTGGGCGTAGATGGCATCAAGATCTCTGACTTGACGGTTGCCGCCAGCTCTCTGGATTGGTCAAAGCTGCAGGCTGCTGTCAAGGGCAACGACACCGAAGGCGCCAAGAAGAGGTAACTATGTCTGCCATTTTAATTACTAAGTATTCATTATATTATATATATAAAAACAGCCTTTCAATGCATCATTAAAACAAAACGGAGTGGGTGGTAGCCAGGGAGAGCTGGTTAAACAAGTAAGGCACCTGCAGGCCAGTGGCACACTGGTGTAAAGTGACACCTTGTGGACGATTTGACGCATTACACAAGCTCATCTGAGCAGCTTTAGGAGTTACCCAGCCTGAATTCTGTGCTTTTCTGAAAATAAGTTATCATATACCATAGTTAAAAGAAAGATATATATTTATTATTTATACTTATTTTTTTTTCTTTTAGCTGACAGAAATCTGGGCCACGTCTGAGCTGTCTCTTAACCTGTCCCCGATTTGTCTTTCCCCTCAGGACCCTGATAGGAGTAGCCAAAGATATTTCAGCCGTGGAAGTGTCTCAGCTTGTCAACACCTCTGGCGTCGACCTCGTCCTGTCCGACCTGCTCAGCAGGAACCGTGGAGGTTTGTCCGCCTATGCTTAAATGTGTGTTGCATGGTTTCATTTTGAACAACACGCCGCATTAATTTCCTCCTGCACCGTTGCATGTAAGTTTTAAATGTTGTGATGGATATATATATATATCTGCAGGTGTGGAGCGCATCCAAGCAATGGACATACTTCACCCTCAGCAGAGGAGTGTGGGCTGGGGTCTGGGCGCAGCCCAACAAGACCAGCTCTCCAAATTAGCCACCACTCCTTCCCTCATCCGCCTCTACCAGCTGCTGTTGTTCACCATGCCCGGTACCCCGGTGTTTACTTACGGAGATGAGGTGGGCCTCAACGCGGGGCAGGTAAGGGACACAACGCGCCGAACCAGCGGAAATCCTTCCACAGCCTCATCAGCTGTTCCAGAGCCTCACCGCTGTCTTTCCTCCTATTGTTTTCCTCATTAGGAGAAATATCCCAAGATGATTTGGGACATTGAGACGGAACCTGCCGAGGGAGCAGTCGTGGACGAGGCTGCTGAGGTAAGATTGTTAATCCGAACGTCACAGAGCGAACTTGTGAGGATGTGGTTTCAAAAATATATATATATATATGCGCTATCAGCGTTTTCACACGCCGTCCTCTGTTCTCGCATTTCCAGGCCCAGCGTAAAGAACAGGTCGCCGCGAGGAAGTGGTTCAGATCCCTCAGTGACCTGCGAGGCAAAGAGCGCTCCCTCCTCCACGGGGACTACTACTCTCTCTACTCGTCCCCCACCTCTCTCGCTTTCCTGCGTCTGTGGGACCAGAGCGACAGATACGTAACCGCCGTCAACTGGGGAGATGCGCCCGAGACACTCTCACTCTCCCTCGCACCCACAGGTGGGTTTAGATGAATGAACGCGTGGAATGTTGCGTACATTGACAGTAGTTCGTACTCGCGCCTGTTTTTTGTGACATTGTGAATCTTTCCATTTCTGCAGAAGGAGTAGAGCTGCCCGAGACGGCCATCGTCAACATGGTGGCCGGCGTCAACTCCACGGAAGGCGCCACAGAAGAGTCCACGATAAGCCTGGGCAAAATTACTCTGCAACCAGGTCAAGCCATGCTGCTGCAGTTCCCTTACAAAGCCTGAGGGTTGACGAGGAATTTACAGATAAAGAAAAAGAAAAAGATTAGGCAGTTTTAATCCTGAGAAATTCAGAGCGACACATTCTTTGTTTGGTTTTATTGGGCAGAAAAACATTCCATTCTTCTTATTTGGGCATTATTTTTTATTGCTTCAGTTGTCCATTTTAAGAGTCTGTTTTACTTTCTTTATTTTTTTATTTTTTTTTTAATGGGATGGCACGAAAGGAAAACGAGCCACCTTTGAACATGCGTGGTGCCCTGATTTGCAATATTTTAAGATTCATCGTAAAACGACTGTCGCACGAAGGCTTGATGACTGTAAAGTGAACCGAATTGGAACCCGATTAAAAGAAAGTTCTCAAGCACTATTGTTTGTCTCCCATTTTTCTCAAAAGTTTTGCGGTCTCTACTTAAAGCCTGTGCTTATGTCGGAGATAATATCAGATCAGACGTTGGGCTATTTTAACTACAAACAGGTGTGTGTGTGTGTAAGTGTGTCACAGATGTTGACGGAGGAAGCGCGTCAATAATTTTATCTCCCTCTTGAGATGCGTTTTATCAGCACGTTATATGGGGAACACGATTCACCTTTTGCACGTGCGCAGGTTTTTCACTAAATGGGTCGTACACTGGCGCTCGTAAATGTCTTTCAAATGTTTTCAAACTGCAAAGAAAATCGTTATTTTGAAAAGGTGAAAAATGCAAACCGTATATTGCGGGGTCTCAAAGAAATATGTTCTTTTAAATTAGAATATCAATTTATCCACTTCAATATCAATATCAACTTTTTTTTATTTAGTTTAAAACATGCCAATCTATTTGTCGTATGTGTATTCATACTGAATATCGATAATCAAATGAAATCTCTCATCAATCGACATTACTATGTTTTAAGATCAGCAAGATGTAATGGACCTTTTGCTGATTTTGGTTTTAAACAATCCGAGCCTGCTTTTAAATTTGGATCCTTTGCATTTTGAAGAGCGGATCCATTTGAAATAATGCAACTTACTATCTCTCGAGTAGAAAGATTTCAATGTATAACTTTTACTATATGCAATTTTCTATAATGTCTGTCAGGCTCTCAGTCAAAACCAACAATTTATAACCTTCCTTTTGATATAAATGTCAGACAGTCCCTTTAAGGCCAGAAACCAGGGTTCATTCTCAGCAGAGTTTCAGGTCGTGGGGACAATACAGTGCCGTCGTGTTGCTGTGGTATCACAGGGGAAGGTTTGAAGTTACTGATACCGGGAATCCGAGCCCGTCTCGGCACCTCTCGGCGCTCCCCCACGCTGCTGTGAAACCCAGCCGCGGCACCCACCACCCTGCACACTCATGGCGGACTCTCGGTCTGACTCTGACACACGCATCACCGGGATGCGTGACCTTTCACTGGCTTGTACAGAGACACAATCACGTTGCACACTGCATTGTAATCCACTGTAATCTGTTATGATACTGGCCCTCATACACATATACAGTATATATATTTATCTTCCCTTATATTGGTACTATGTACAGATAAATAACCAAATGCGTTTTTTTTCACCATTAATGATGGTTGAATATGTCACTTTAACTTGAACTTCTTTATTCACATTGTTGAATGAGAATGTGTCTCTTTCATGTTGAGAAGTTAAGAATGCCAATCTCAATTCTCAAATATATCTAATATCTAATTTAATTTAACTTTTTTTTTTTAAATAACCAGTCCTCTGACTTCTATCAAGGACTGTTAGAAAATTGGACTGATAATAAAGCCAATTTGAGCTTTCATTTAAATAGTATGTGCACATCAGACAACATACCATTAGTTATCCCACCCTGCCTCAAATCTGTGTACTTGTGCCTGGTTCTTGTCTTATGTGTGCAGGGTATTTTCTGGATTTTACAGAGGATTAAATACCAAACTCACCCAAAATGATGTTTGTGCATGTACAGGTGATTTAAAAAGCCCACACTCCATCGTTTAGGTACACACAGCGTTATCTGGGGCCACTCAGCAGCATTTGCGGGTGCTGCTGGCAATAACGGATGATGAGCTGAATCTCACAGGGCGCTCTTCAAAAAAGTGCTCAGAACGACCCTCTGGCGGTGAAAGATAGGAACTTCAGGCACTAGTAAAAGCAGCGTTACTGCAGCCATAAAAGCCTATCAGCATTTCCGGCAAGTAGTTTCAAACTACCAGCTCCCCCGGAATTACTAGATACAAAAAAGGACCGTATAAATATTGAAAAACACGTAAATTAAGCGATTTAGACGTACTATTCCTTCATGACTATATCATGAAACCAGTTATGGTTTGACACAATTAATGTGAGAGAGACATTGTTACGTGTTGGCGATATTAGCATCGAGTTAGCATGAGCGGAAACGACGTGTCGTTTAGGAGCATTGATGCTAACATCGCCAATGTATCTGCCACCCCCCCCCCCACATTAAATGTCTCAAACCACGACTGGTTGTGTGATAGTGCCATGAAGGAATGTTACGTGTAAATCGTCATCTTTTTTTTACGGTCGTTGCATGTATCTAGTTGTTCCGGGTGAGCTAGCAGTTTGAAACTACTTACCGGAAGTACTAATAGGCTTTTATGGTTGCATTAACGCGGCTTTTACTAGTGCCTGAAATTCCTATGTTTGACCACCAGAGGGTCGTTCTGAGCACTTTTTTCAAGTGCGCCCTGTGAGATTCTGCTCACCTCCATCAGTGGGTCCAGCGGCAACTGCTGCTGAGTGGCCCCAGGTAGCACTGCCTGGACCGAAACGATGGAGCGGGAGCCTTCTAAAAAAGTGACGTTCACCACTGGAGACATATATACACGTATAGGATGTATTTAGTGTGGACTATTTATCAGGACCCTCTGTGTGGTTCTGGTAAGGGATTTAAAATGAAGCATTTGTTCACAATCTTAACTTTCCTCTGTCTGCAGAATCGGAACCAAACAACCAGCACCTTTGCTAACACCTCCACCCCAGAGCCAACGTTGGAGCATCCACTGAACGCCAGGTGTGTTTTTAGCCTTTTGTGCAATAAGACTAACTTCAGCTGGGAATCGGACGACATGTTACTGCGCGTGCAGTGTTTTAACCAGTGAAAGATGCAATCAGCACAAGGAGCTAATATGTGTAGCGTTTAGCATAAAGAGTTAGGAGTTATGCAGCTATGGCTTCAGAGGAGGCGAAATGCCAAATTCTTCAGCCAGTGTGACTTTATGAATCTCAAATGTAGTTTATTAATAACTTGCAGGAGTGCAAGTAGGCTGGAGTCAGGACAGAGCATCCCTGGTGTTGGTGTGATGATATCTAGCCTCATATTCATTGTTATTTCTCTTCTCATCTGACTCTGTGAAAGACTGATTCAAAAAATTATTTAAATTTTTTTGTATTAATGCACTTCATCTCTTTGTGAATGAATCAGTGAAAATGAATAACACGTGAAGTCAGACTTAGAAAAAGGAATGTATGCTGCCGGACAGATTATCCACAAATGTTTACCCACCCTTGACAAACATTATTATTATTATTTTTTTACCACAATTTGGGTACTGTAGTGTATTTTGTGTCGTGCGTGTTCAACACATATACGTGTGTGGCTGTTGTTGTTCATGACACACAGGCCAAAAGAGACCACAGGAGAACACATGTGGGACGAGAGGGGAGACAAGAAATACACCCACCCCAGCCTAAAGTGTGCGTTTGTGGGCACGTATGTGTGCAAGGGGTTGAAGCCACACAGGGTGTTTTTTGCCGTTTTTCCAGCATCACTGACACACACACGCACACGCACGTATGCACATAAAGGCCGAAAGATCAACCGAAAGAGTGACAGCGGCCTGATCATCGCTAAAACTGCATCTCTCTCTCTCTCTCTCTCTCCTCCCCTTTTCACACATGTGTGACCACCGCAGACAAACACACACGTGTGTGTCACCGCCGCTGACACGTCTCGCCTCGTTATGACAATAGGCAGGTAAGATCCTCTGTGTTATTCGTTTTTATCCCTGTTCCACTTTTTTATTTTCTTTGCTCGCTTCTGCGCGCCGGACGCTAAAGGGCCGAGGTTTTTTCAAAGTAAACAGAGAGTTTCCCCTTGGTTCGGATGGTTGTTAACGTGCTCAGCGTCAACCCTGCCTTCATTTGACCTGGTTTCCCCTCAACTTAACGTGTAATATTACGACACATAAATGGGCACACGTTGACAGGTGTCGTGGAGCAAGTGATGGAATGTGCGCCATTTCAAATTCCGGGATGTATTTGCATTATGTAATAGCTCAGTTTTCACAGATCAGATCACAACGGCGTAAGATCCATCCAATCCCTTGGATTATTATGGGGTGTAGCTTTGCAGTGAGCTTACATATCGCTGTTCAACAAAATGCAACACTCCAATGAAAAACGTGCCTCAATGTACCTGCTGACACTTGTTGCGACTGCTGTTACTCCTATATTCAAGTTATTTTGCTGCTGGGATACGTTCGGAGAAAGCTCACCCATCATTTCATTTGTAACCATAGTGATTGACTTGATACCCTTTAATCCCATTTCACTCGGCGATGCATATCTAACACCTAACTAAAGCAAATTCAATGGAAAAAAAAAACAACCAAAAAACAACACATGTTGCTGTGTTGTTATTTTTGTCCTCTTTGGGTTTCGTGACCTCCTTTGACATCTGCAGACACAGCAGGGGCAACGACGGCTTTCATGTGTCTGTGACTGTAGAATATGATGTGCCTTACCTTCTATAGGTGGATCCTGATGCTGTTTTTACACTGTACTCACGATAAGGAAGATATTCTCCTGAGCTCGGTCGGGTGCAAAATCGTGGCCTCTTCAAACTGAAGTGTGATAAGTGCGTGGCCCCACGTAATGGACATGCTGGTTATAATAATATTAATATAGATCCAGACCCCTGAGAAATGTCGTTTTAACAAATGTTTTCAAGTTTATACATTTTCAAATGTTATTCATTATTGAGCCACACACGTAATATTTCTAGGCCTACACACTTACCAGAATGACTTTGTTTAAGTTCGTTTGGTCAAATTGAACGTGCACTGTCATCGGAACGTGGAATATTCTCAACATTTTTTTTTTTACAAATGCGAGAAATAAATACATGTGGGCTGTAGGTGAGGATTTGTTTACCATGCACCTATTTCAAAATCGCCATTCGTTTGAAAGCGGCGATTGCGCAAAGGCATGGAGAAATCCTTGACGATGTTTGAATTAATTCCAACCACATATTCGAGCCATGATTTTCAAACAACAACAGGATCATTATTTCCCTTAATTCGTCTTCATCTTTGCTTTTGCGTGCACAGTGAATTAGGCTCACGTCAATTGCTGCTGGATTGATGCCGGAGTAAACCGGTTTCGAAGAAATCGCCAAACCCCTGCTATTGGCATTTTTGTGCTTTTTTTTTTTTTGCCCTTTCCACAATTTACGGAGGAACTGCAGAAAGTCACCATGGCACACAGTGAAATCACACATCTCCGATAAAAGAAGCGTGAGCAGCCCTTGCGACCTGGAGCACGGTGGACAGCAGGGCATTCAATTGTGATTTCCGATCCGTCCGTAACCATTGGTTGCATGAAACGTTCATTTCGCAGTGGTAAAACCTTCCAATAGCGAAGTTGGGACTCACTGACGTGCATGGCTGCATATTCTAAAAATATTATGTCAAATATAAAAGACTATGCCACACACACACACACACGGTCCATTCTACAGCCAAGAAGCATAGAACAGACCCAGGAATTAGAATGATCGACAACTACTTTGACATTACAGTCGATACGCTCGCCTGGAAAGAACGGGGTTTATTATTTATTCATTGAATCAGAGTTGATTTTTGATTCCAATGTACGTATTAAATGGTATTGCAGGGGGAGTCTGAGGCAGTGGTGGTTGCATTTATTTCCTTTCGCTCAGGATCGCACGGTATCGTGCTCTACAGTTTAAGTTGCCCTTTCTCGTCCCGTTCCTTACACACAAATCTATACAGCGGCAACATCGAGATTTGAACGAATGCATTCAACAAATACTACTACACAGTTGAATATTTGCCGAGGGTTAAAAAACCCCCAAAACGCCACGTTTTGGAGGCTGTTTTGCGATGCCCAAAGTTTTGCGGTATTGTGCGCTTTCACTCGTCTCGTCTGTTTAGTTCCTTTTTCTTTTCTTTTTTCCCCACCAGTCATCTCTTCTCGTTTCAGTGACGGAGGACAGGTGGAGAGACGTCTCGGCTGAGAACGAAAAAGTCCGGAGGTGCTCGTCTCTTTCCCCCTCCTCTGCTCCCGCTGGCTTTTTATGGTGAATTTGAGAGAAAACCAGAGAAGCGTCTCCCCCGTAAGTACTCCTCTGCGTTACCTTTTCCTCTCACATCCTCTCATTCAATTTTTGCATTCGGCACAAACGCGAATATATGCAAATAAATACGTGCAAGACACATAGGCGGTTCGGGGCGAAATGGTCGGTATGCAGGAGGTAAGATGGGCTTCATTTCAGCAAAGATCTCAGAGACGCTCGCAAGTTTAGGCCCTTAAAGGTAATCCTTCATGCACATTGGCAAGATTGACTTTTTTTATTCCCGTTTTTAATAAAAAAAAACAAAAAAACAACTCTTGCATTTAATTTGCATTTAAGTTGAATCGGCAGTATGTTTTTTCCCCCCCCCCCCAGAACACAATAACTTTAACACCTCGAGGGGGGCCATCATTTTACCCCTATAATATATGACAACATTTTAAACGTGCATCGACTCAAGTCCCACGAGGAGGACGTCTCATTTGACAACAGGTTCAGTTCAACAAAATATTTCCCTCCGTGGATGAGCAAAATCACCGTGAAAAAAAGCTCTCAGTAATATAGTGTCTTGAATACAGTGACTCAGTCAGATTCTTTCGATGCCGGTTGACCTTTTACGAACGGAACATGTGTGTGTGAGTGTGTGAATGTGTGTGTGTGTGTGTGTGTGTTTGTGTGCGTGTGTGTGGGGCAGAGGTCACTGAAGCTGCAGACTTGCGGACATGTCAGTGGTCGTGTTCGAGGTTGTCCGTAGGTGTCTTACGTGACCCGACGAAAGGTAGAAAACAATCATTTAGCGTGTTCCTGCACCGTGCGCGCGCGTGTGTGCGGCCACATGCCTGCATGGCGCGGGGAATGAGCGGGTGAGTAGGTGGGCCTGCAGGGTGTTTAGAGGGTTCCCCGAACCTCGTCGTTTGTCGCCATCCTCCTTCCTGTATCATTCTCTCTCACTTCCTGTCAGCTGACTCAGCCGGAGAGTCTCAATCTGGTAAACATCTACGCTCCCGCCTCCGCACACGGACGCTATCGCACTCGCATGCGTGTGCACTGTAACGTATGTAGCCACACAGAGACGCGCGGACTCACAGGCTGCACAAAACTGCCGCATGCCGTCTGTAGATCTAAATGCATATTTGTTCATTCAAAAAATGGAAAACTCATTCGCATGCCACTGCAGATTTGAGTTTTTGGATGATGCCATTTCTTTTCACCTATAACTCAGACAGAGAGACAGAACACAAAATGAGAGAAGACGAAGGCCGGGACGAAAGAAAACAAAGTGACATGTGAGAACGAGAGAGACGGAGTGAGATAAGGACAGGCAAAGAGACGGAAAGAGAGACAGAGCGATGGAGGAGGAGGAGGAGGGGGGGGGGGGCAGCTCATTTGGGAGGGGGGAGGGGAGGAGGAGGAGGGGGGGGGGGGCGGGGGGAGGCAGAGAGAGATAAAGATAGCTGAAAGGAGGGAGATCCGTCAGCGTTTGTTTCCTCAGGATGTGGTTACCACGGCGACAAAAAGGCAGAGGCAACATCACTACCCGCTGGTCCACTGTGACACCTGCGAGTGTATGCATGTGTGTGCGAAAGTATGCGCGCACACGTATGTTCACGTACTTCAGTGAGCAAATGGGTGAGCCTTAGCTACGTGTGACTCTGCGAGTGCTCGAGAAAGAGAAAGAAGGATGAAGAGAATCAGAAGGGCCGCCAGAAGCCGAAAAAGGACGCACGTACGTGAAAAGGAAATGAAGCGCCGAGGACGGGTAAAAAAAAAAAAAGGGAAAAAAAAAAAAAGAGTCAAAATGTCTACGGCGTGTCTGTCTTCTTCGTCTCGTCTCTGCCTTCGTTCTCTCTCTTTCTGACTCATTCTCTCGGCCTCCTCGGCCCCGCGCGGAAAACGACGGAGACTCGAAAAGTTTCGTGCGGCGCTGAATGTGAATGTACTGCGCGACGTTGTCCCGAATAGTTCGAATTGCTTCGCTCTCGTGACCTTCTCCGTCTCCGACGCTTACATTTACCATGTTGTGTGTATTCTTGTCGTTGTTGGCTTCTTTTCCAGCGCTTTTTCATTTCAGTTGTCTTGATGAACCAACATCTTATTCAGACGTGTTTTTTGGCCGATTTTCAAATTGAAGTTCAAAAAGGAGTGGACAGGATTATTTGGACACACGGCGTCTCTTAAGGAAATCTAAATCCTGTGGCGGTGTCGTGTTGGTGTTTTAATTTTTTTTTGCATCCTACCGCTGTGTTTCTTTGTGTCTTTTAGGCAGAATAGCGGAAAAAACCCACCAAGCGCGCGACCATGGATGACCGGCCTTCCGCCCAGTCCTTCCCCGGCGTTCACCACCACTGCCAGCGGCCGGCCTTCCACCTGGCCTCGCCCGGCCTCCGCCCGCACCCGGAGCCCCTGGAGCGGCGCGAGGGCCCAGGGGACGACAGCGCGCCGCCTTTCCCGCCCTCCGGCGGCTCCCCCGGGGGACGGAGGCCATGCGGTGGCGACGAGAGGGGATTCCGAGTGGCGGGCGGCCATCCCGCAGACACCGAGAGCGGGTTGGATGGGCCTTTTAATGACATCTGGTACGGCGGTGGCAAAAAGGAAGTGGTTTGGGATCAGAGTTGCGAGAGCGCCGGCGGGGACTGTTACGGCCAGGCCAACGGCGTTACTCACGCCCGGCGTACACTCGGCGCGGACTGCGGCAGTTATGTTCAGGTCAAAACAGAGAACGGTTACGACGGGGAGGCCGCCACGAGCCACTTTACAAGACTGACCACTTCCCACAGCAGAAGGGCCGCCGGAGACTTCGGCGGCGGTGGCGGCGATTTCTGCAGGGCAGATTCCCGAGCGTGCGAGGGGTATTTCGGAAGAGACGGAGACTACGGGGAGGATCAGCTCCAGCTGGGGGCGGCGGACGGCCCCTGGCTCGGCGGCTCTCCCTCCGACGGGAGGTGGAGAGGGGACGCGGGCGCCGCTCCTGCGGCCTCGCCGCCGCAGAGGTCGCGCACGCAGAGGCTGGACTCCTTCTCCGAGGCCTTCCTCTCCCAGCGGAAGAGAATGTTCCCCGCCACACCTGGCGGGGACCCCGCAGGCCAGATGTGGGCTTTCGGGGAGGGACGAGGAGGCAGCCCCGGGCCGGTCCAATCGGAGCACGGCTGCGCTTTCGATTCCGACCCCTACCTGACCCCCTGCTCCTTTCCCTCGGCGTTCCCGTCCTTCCCCTCCCCTCCCGTGTCCTCTCACGTCATGTCCTCCGTTCTGAGTCCTCCCCCCACGCCTCTCCCGCCCCCCTCTCACTCGCCCTCCAAATTGGACTCGCCGGGCTCATTCGGAGCGCACTCCGTGTGCCAGGAGGGGGGGGGGGACGACTCGCTCGGGACCCTCCAGTTTCTCACTTCCCATTTCCAGTCGCTCCCGTCCGTCAACGCCCCCGGGGTGCTCTGGAAGTTCCCGCCGCTGCTGTCATACTGCTATCCGCAGTACGCAGGTGACCCCGGCAGCAACGGGGGCCACTTGGGAACGGCCCATAATACTAACGATGGCGCAGGTAAAGTTCTGCGTGTGCGTCGCTGGGAATAGTACTTGGACCTGCACACTTTAAATGAGTGCCGTCTGCTGGATTTCTTCTGCTGACCTTGTCCCCGGCCTTCCCCGCTTTCCTTCTTTCAGTCCCACACGACGTCGCCCAGTCCCCGGAGCCGTCCTTCCTCGCCTCCTCGCCCCATCGCTCCTCCCTCCACCTGGCCTCTCCTCCTTCTCACCCCCTTCCAGGCCCGCCTCGCGAAGCGGCAGAAAAGACAGCTGCGTGCTGTGCAGCGCAGAGTGTGAAGAACGGAGGAGGCACTCTGAAGCTGAAGTCACAGGTACGGCGCCGCTACCTTTAATATATAAATATAAATACACTCCATGAGGATACCGAAGAAGTGCACACGGACAGGCCCTATGATCGAAAAGTAAAGTAGAAAGTAAATGAAAATGGAGATACGTTTCACTGGGCCGTGGCCACGTTTCCATATTGTAACATGATTGGTCCTTTTTTTGGTTTTTCTTCCCACAGCGACAAGCCGCCCCTGTCTACACTGGGACTCCATTTCCCAGTCGCCTTCACTCACAGAAGAGGGGCCACTACACCGCCCCGCCCCTCCTGAACCCAGGCCGCGGGGGCCCGGGGCTGTACTCCACCCTCTCGTCACTCCATCACCCGGAGGCGGCGTTCGAAGAAGAGGAGGAGGAGGAGGAGGATTGTGTTGTCTTGCGGTAAGCGCAATGACGTCTGCTGAGGAAACTCATGGCGAATATGACAACACAACGGGGATAAAATAAACACACAATATATCCAGGGTCTGAGTATGGTGATGCTGGTTTGCAGTTATAGACAGATTCACTTTTATTGGAGCACTTTAGTGGAGCTATGGATTCTGTACTTCTTAGATTGGGGACTTTGGTATTCATTTTCACTTTCCCGCCTCTCCAGGCACGTCAACGTGGGCCCCGAGTTCCAGGCGGCGCTTCCTCCGTGCTTCCCGGCGGGCGGCGGATCAGCGGCCCGGACGCCGGGGGAAGAATCCCCCGGGGAGCAGCTGCTCTGGAAACCACGGGAGGAGCTGGAAGAGAGGGACGACCTGCAAAGCCAAGGTAAATCCGATTTAGCCGATTAGATGAGGTGATTCCTGCTGCCGTGCGCTGACAGAGCCCGTTGTGTTTGTCCGCGTGCATGTGTGTGTGCGCAGTGAAGCCGCTGTTGACTTTGTGTAGTTCGAGTTGCCTGCCAGGAGGCGGCAGTAACACCGAGCTGGCTCTGCACTGTCTGCACCTCTGCCAGGGGAATAAAATGGTGAGTCGTCTTATTTTTTTCTCTTTCTCTCTTTTCTTCTTCCCATATTATGTTAACGTGCTCATAACCATCACATTCTCCTCGTAACCCCACCCGGGCCTCACCCGTCTATTCCCGGCCTCCTCCGTCCCTCTCTCTTGCACAGGCCACTCTGGAAATGCTGCTGTTTGGGCAGCCCTCGCCAGCGGGAGACTACCGCTACTCTGGTAAAACCCTCTGACCTTTGACCCCCCACTCACTCTTCTATCCTTATCTCCTCGCCGATCCCCCGATGTTCAGTTTGGCTTGGGTTTCTCCACGCGCTCAACTCCAGGCCTGTTAAATCATTTCCCTCTCAATGCTTTGGCCGTTTTCTATGGCTCATATTTTTCCGGTGACTCTGATTCCCCGTGGTTACAGTTAGTGTTAAAGTCACCTCTCCATTGCACACCTCCAAGCGTCGAAGTAAATGCCAAATGTTGCAGCCGAGGAAGTTGTGTCTCTAAATCCTCTCCCCTGTCGTTTAATGGCAGGCTTCGTAAAAGCCCCAAACCTCCTGCCGCTTGCGATCACATACCGTTCTCTTTCTCTCTCTCTCTCCCCCCCTCGTTATCTTTTGTCTCTTTGTCCCTCACCCCATCTCTCTCTCTCTGTGCAGGCAGTGACTTTTGGACAGACGCCGAAAAGATTGTCTTTGCTGCAACTCTGAGCGCTTATGGAAAGGACTTTGCAGCCGTACAGAAGAGGGTAAGCGCAGTTGTTGGCGCCTGGGTTGTTGTTTGCCTCGCCTTCCTTTTGGTGGTGCGCGTTTCGATGTCCAAATCTAGCCTTAAACTGTGCACAGCTGTAGAACGTTTTGCGTGCGGTTGTGTTGCAGGTAACGACGAAGACAGTGAGCCAGTGTATTGAGTATTACTACCTCAGCAAGAAGCTCCTGGACAAGCAGAAGAAACGGAAGGAGGAGGAGGACAGAGACAGAGGGGTGGAGCAGCAGAAAAGTGTAAGCAACACTTGACTTGTTTGTCGGACGGATCGAGGGGAACTCGTACATCAGAGTTGTTTGCCTGAAGCAAACGAGAACCTTTGTTTTGGTCTCCAGTCAATTTGGTTTTGCGTGGTTGCCGCATGTGGAATGCGGCGCAGCAAGTCGGTCGCTGCATGGTGGCTTTTCATTGGGCCTTGTGTTACAGGTGCCTCCCATCTGTCAGCCGGTGGCCAGGCGGTTTGGGTCGGCGGAGGCGGTTCCCGTGCCTTCATTGGCCGGCTTCTTCCCCTGCAAGCTGTGCGGCAAGTGAGTGCGGGCGGCAAGCTCCAGCGCGTTCCATCAAGCGAACCGATGGTTTTCATTGCACGGTCTTCATATCTGCCCGTCTCATCTTCTCTTTCACTCTCCAGAATGTTCTACAAAATCAAATCCCGCAACGCTCACATGAAGATCCACCGGCAGCCGCAGGAGGACTGGGCCGACGGGCGGCTGCGGCAGCAGCTCCTCTCCCAGGGCCTGGCGGCCAGCAACTTGCTCCCGCCTCAGGCCCCACCTCTGTCCTTTCCCTCCTCCGGGCTCCCTGGAACGCCCAGCAACACGGGCAATGCAGACAACATCTTAACCAATAGCAACACCACCGGTGCCTTAGATCCCAGGTCTGCAGCAAGATACAGCATCCCCGCTTCAAACTCTCATATAATCCCCAATATGGATAACGGCGACGCAAATCAAAGACAGCCCGCCGGTGTTGCGCCTTTCCACCAGTCGTGGGCCTCATTTGGACACAGCCCCGGTCCCGCTGTCTTCTACTGTAACGCAGGAGGGAAGGAGGATGTTGGAACTGGAAAAGGGGGCTTAAAAGAGCCTATCATGTGGTAATAGTGTTTAACGCTCCCACTGAGGACTGAGATTTCCAACTGGATTCAAACTTCTGTACTTTTTTTTTCCTTCATCCTTTTAAGAAAAACATTTTTTTTTGTAAAAAGTGAATTGGATTAAAGGTTCATCAGCATCCTCGTGATTGTTTTTGAGATCAGTAAAGCGGCCGCTTGCCACACAAGACCGTACAAAAGCCACACAAACAGACACGCACACACGCTGCTTGTTGAAAGGCTTTGATAAAACACCATAATGGGCTAATATTGACCTTGGTAGATCACCTCCTCTCTCGTTGATGTCTGAGTGCCTGGGATGGCTCTGTTGATGGTTAACTACGGTGGATTTGTGTGGGAGACGCTGTGAAAAAGAGCATTGTTTAATTTGTGCAACATTTATCTATGAATTGAAATATTTTCGAAGCATGTCAGGATCCTCTGTGATGCACAGGGTAAGGAAGAGTCGTAGCAGCAGCAGCAGTCGTAAGTACTCGTCTTTTTAAGAGCGCGAGTACAAGCATGCAGTTAAAAAGGAAGGGGGAGACCAGGCCAATGAGGAGGTAGGGTGGGAGGGAGAGAGAGAGAGGGGGAGGGGGGGGGGGGGCGATGGGGAAAGAATAAACAGAGAAGTTACTGAGCAAGGGCCATTTTTCCTATTCAGGATGGGCATCTCTTTGTTAATTGACTGAGCTTGAGCCCCCACCCCAGCTCATCCCCATCTTCTTCTATTTTCTGCGCTGCTTTTCCCCACTAGGCCAGAGAGAAAGCGAAATAAAATCACTGTTGACTGTGGCAAAACACATAGGAATGGGCCATGTTATGCAATAGTTGGAAAACCGGAGGATTGAGTTTTTGTTCACCGCCGCTCTGCTGCGCCTGCGAAATAAGGCTTGTTAATCATAGACGCTGCACTCGTTGACTGTAAAGCAGTAGATTGTCAGCCGACTTAGTTATTGAAATAGTAGGTAGGCCACTGATAAACGTTTTTTATCAGCGTGTCTTACTAGTGTCTTACTTTAACCCTGAAAACGCTGCACGCTGTGTTACTGGAGGGTGAAAGGTCACTGGGACGATAAATATTGTGCACTTTGACTGTTTGCGCACCCCTTCAAATGCAGAATACGCCAGACAGACACAATCAGCACGGAGAGTGTGTTATGCAGAGAGTGGGGGGCGGGGGGCCCATCAAAATTCTTTTCGCAAGGCCCAACGTGGCCCGGCTACGGTGATGTAACACTCTGGCACGCTGTGGTTGGCCCACTTGGCATCGCTGAGGAGGAGGACTGGCTCTGCTTCCAATGGAAGTGTGAGAGAAACTATAACAGTGCGTATTAATCACAGCTTTTAGGAGACTTCCAGAGGACAGGCATAGACGTGGGAGATAAATGTAAGCATATTTGAAAATGATCGGGAACCCAAAACAAGAATAGATTTGTTATCCCGAGTTTGGAAGCGTCCTCTGCGGAATGTCATCGACCCAGGCTTATCTGGATGTGATAAGACATCAGACAAAAGTTGAAAAACAGTTGCGTATTTGCACACCAGTGTTTAAAGCCTGCGTGTCTGATTGTGTCTGTGTGTGTGTGCCCTACTAAACTCGAGTCCTAACATGACTTCATGTAAATGAGCTCAGGTGACCAGAACATTTGTGATTTGCCCGATCTCCTCCTGACCTAACTCTTGACCATCACTGAAATTGAAGGACATATGATATAATGATTGCTTTGTTGCAATGTCCTCCCAGTTTTGTCTTTTGAGATAAAGGTAGTCTATTGTCCACTTTACAAAGCAGGACTACAAGGACTGAGTTTCAGAGGTTGTAATCAAATCCAGTTCTTTTCAGCCGTTCCCTGAACAAGAGAGATTTTTTTCTTTTCTTTTTCCTCCCACTCTTACTTCCAGTGCTCCCCTTTTCTTCCCTCACCCTTTTCTCTCCTTCTTGGTTTTAAACCATTAAATCTGCAATAAAAGGCCCAACCCCAATGCGGATATGTAACTACCATAAGAACTTTGAGTCATACAAAGACTATATTGACCAATGAATCCAGATTTACAGATTTAATGTATAGTTCAAAATCACTTTTGGGGAAGTTACTTGGAAAAATTAAGAATTGGGATATATATATATATATGTATTCCAATAGTTATATCCACTTAGATACAGTATGGCAGAGAGGCACACCTGGAGCGAATTGCATTAATAATGTGTATTCTTTGATTTGATTGGCCACTCTGTTGCAGCTGTCAAAGCTGATATAGTGTCACCTTGTATGTAAATATTATACATTTAATAAGATTTGAATTACCAATTGACACGTCCAGAAAATACGGGACAAAATCCGCATGGATAGGGAGATGTAACTCTGACCTCTGGGTTACCGTAAGTCCATTATTGCTTCCTTAACCTGAGATAAGTGTATGAAGTGTATGGCAGTATAATGGAATATGAACAGCTCTTTAAACTGTGCCGCTTCATGCGTACTGCAATGCCCTCTGCTGTGATTGGCTGAGAGCAGAGGAGCGGACTGTTCGATTGCGTCACGTCTGTGGGAGGGATGAGGAATTGTGGAGAGAGAGAGGGAGAGAGACATAGAGCGAGAGAGAGAGATTACCATTGAATAGCAGGCAGGCGCAGTTACTATACGGCGTCGGACGGTATTAGCGGCTTGCTACGTTAGCTAATGTAGACAGTTAGCAACTAGCTCGAGAGTCGTAGCGTCCATACTTCGTATAAGGGACTGAGAACTCAGTGTGTGTGTGTGTGTGTGGGTGTGCGTGTGTCCGGTCGTCCCGAAGTGACTCCTTCCATTCGTGCGTGTGTTTGACAGAGAAGGCGAGTGCGCGTCTGTGCGTGAGCCAGCGTGTTAGTTGTGTGTGTATATATATATATAAACACACACACATCTCCTTATTCCTCTTTGGAGTGGCGGCGTGTTTGAGGTTGGCAAGCAAAGTAGCAAACCCTGCACACGCACACAAACGACTGGTGACATTCGGTGTCGGGTTACTCGAGAGAGGACTCTTCTTCATTCACTGACCACGACACAGCGCGACCATGTGAGTACCGAAGTGCGACCCATGTGTGTGTTCTTTTCCTAATATCAACTCATTAGCCACGAATCGAGTGTGATTAGTGACAAGTTTATTGACGTATGTGTTTTGCGCTTGTCTTTCTGCCAAGTATGTGTATGTGTTACTGTTCATGTTTCGTGACTTGGTTGCTACAGAGTGACGTGCAATATATACGGAAACACTGGATTTAAAAGTAAACGCTGTCATATTTTCATTGTGGCTAACTTTGGCTACATTTAGCTAAAATCCCCACAAGGCTACATTGTTTCGTTGAGGGCAGCGTTCGCCACAAGGGGTCAAGGGGCTCCTGGAGGCCCTTCTTGTTCCATTTTATTTGTTATTGTATTTAATAATGACCAAGAGGCCCCTTGGGGGACATTACTGTTGTTGGGTACTGTCAGGTTTTACATCTGCATAGTGGTTGGTGAGTTTACCTTAATCATTTTACTCTGGGGATGTTTTGCAACGATCATAGGACTAGGAGGCACTGGATTTGGAAGCAGGTTTGTGTATAAACCACCAAATGTGTGTTAACTTGCTATATCGAGATTGCAGATTGCACAACATGGTTGTCATTTTGTTTGCTGCACATCGACTGAGCTTTTCCCTGTGTATGTTATGACCTGTGTTGCAGAAATCACTCTTTTGAAACTTTGCATGAACATTCATATGTGATTTCATGTGATGATCCAGTTTGTTTACCCACGGTGCAACCGTCATTCTGCCTGAAACAAATGTGTATGCAGAACAGATGTCCCAACCTAGAGCAGAGGGTTTGCGTTACTAAGGACAAGTATTTTCATGAGCCGAAATTGTTGTTATTTGGTCCTGAGCCATTTGGCAGGGCTGTGATCTGAAAAACAATGCAGGCTGAAAACAAATCTGAGGCCTCTTAAAGTGACTGCAGTGGATATGTGCTGGATCTTCCATTCCCCGTGATGTTATCACTTGTCACAGTGATACGAGAGTAATAGAAGATGTGCAAGACAATGAGGACACATTTATTATTGTGTTATCACAATGTGGCAGAGGTTCGGATGCTCTCTTTTTTATGATCAACACTATAGGGAAGTAGTGT
This sequence comes from Colistium nudipinnis, assembly GCA_016785305.1. Taxonomy (NCBI): domain Eukaryota; kingdom Metazoa; phylum Chordata; class Actinopteri; order Pleuronectiformes; family Rhombosoleidae; genus Colistium; species Colistium nudipinnis. Next base: position 149,677 of record JAFBJU010026043.1, on the reverse strand, counting down.
TTACAAGAGTTGTATCACAATATATACAGTATGTCCTTCAAGGGCGGCCTGTAGCAGTGGGGGGCTGGAGCATCATGTTGACACAGCTGGGAAAGGGCCTGAATGACAGTGAAAGTCAAGAGGAATATGCAGCAGTTTCATTTTTGACTCCAACAAACCTGTAGAAAATCTACCTTGTATGTATTTTCCAACACAGTGGAAGTTGTTTGATGCTGCTATTTTCAAATGAACACCAGCACCACTATATGGTCATCAGATGATGGCTTAGTATTGAATTATGTGAAGTCAGGGTAATGTCTTTAAAGTGTAACATTCTCGAAGGATTATACAACATGAGTGTTTTGCCCAAAGGTTGCTGTCCCACTCATTCTGAAAGGGGAGTTTGTTCTCATGCTTTTGAGTAGAGTTTCTCGGACTATTGTTCATTGTTGGGTCGTTGTATACCCAGGTGGGAAACTTATCCCGCAGTCAGGTGCATGAGGTAGAAAAATAGAAAATAGAGTATAAAACAAACGCAAATAATACATACATGAACATGAAAATATATTCCAATCCGTGTTCCCTTTCCAAGCTATAGATTCTAATATTCATGCAATCACCACCGACTTCTTAGTCCATTCATATGCATTCGTTTAGTCTTAAATGTAATTGTAATTTATTGTAATTGAAGCTCTGTTTGATAACTGATGTTGTCTCTGGCATGTTGCATGTTTCTCTCCTTGTGGCACAGTTATTTCATATCTTTTGCTTTTGTTGTTAAATGCCAAATTACAAAGAGCTTAACCATGCTCACCAGTGGTAATATGCACTTGGTAAAACATTTGGGGACAATATATTATTTAAGATCAGGTAATTGTTGCATCGATGTTGTTGAAGTGACATCACTGGTCAGCTGACCAAGTGGCATGCGTTTTTCTCTTTGGGCGTCCCTCTATACAAATGCACTTGCGTGAGAAGTTTGTATACGTCATCAGCAGGTGCCAATCTAAGTGTTGTGACCTAAGTGTTGTGAACCTTTTTAGATGGACATGGGAGGACGACAAAATCGCAGTTGGACACCTTTGCTGTCCTGCCTTTTCGGAAGAGTGTGCGAGGGGGTTCCATTGTGATTTTCACTCTCAGGAACACACATTGTATCATTGTATTCTCTTATTATGATACGATAACATATTGTGCAACAGGGCTTTTCTCCTGGTTGGATAGTTGCCCAATGCGTTGTGTGTGTATTTCCCCCATGATCAGCCAAATAGGGCAAAGTTGATGCAAGTTCTGTGTGTCTCTGTGTCATATTCTCACTCGGTATCTGCGTCAAAACAAAACGGAGCAGAACTTTGATCTGAAAGAAGTTAATGAATGCACCAGTAATCAGCTCTGGTCTGTTTAGCCAAATAAGAAAGAAGTTGTTCTATGTAGCCTCTGAACTGCGCAGTGACTGATCGACATGATTCAGTTGTGCTATCAGACAGATGTGCACTAATGGCTGGGATTAAGAAGTGTTTTATTTGTCCCCACATGCCCATGCAAGTGCAAGCACCCCCACTGGGGCTGTGGGGCTTTTTTTTAATTTTTGGTGATGCGGTGGGACTCGAACTAGTGATCCTCTGGTTGGAAGACACACACAGCTACTCACAGCTACTTCACTGCCTCCCCATGCTGGGCCCTTGTATTGTATATAGTTTGTGGGTATTAAATGTTAATCTTTGCCAACATTTTAGGGAGCCACGATGAACTTTGTCCCTTTGAGTTGACACAAGTTGCCAATGCCAAGACATGTTGCCATTGCTTTATCTCTCAAATGAACTGTGTGTTTGTCTGAAACAACGAGGGCCCTGCTGCAGGTTTTAGCTTCCAATGTGAGTCTTGTGAAACCAAATGTTACCGCTGAGTAATTTAAGCCAGACCTCTACCCACTGGCTTGAGTTGTATTCCTTGTTTGGTTACTGTGACAGGAAATCAGATATTTGAATATCCCATGTTGTGTTGTGAAACTCAAGTACATTACTCTTGAATGGGCTTTTTTTGTGAAAAAGACTGTTTGCATATATACACCTTCAGTGTTCCGCCTAGCCATATTAATACTCATCCTCTGTAGACTTAATGACCAATGCAAAGCCATGCTTCCTCTATGGTAGTAAATATATTTATCTGGTAAGAAGTTTTAATCAGCACTGTTGGCAAAGAAAGGGAAATGCAAATTGTGTTTGACCTGTCAGGGGCCTTTCTTCCATCTCTCCCCCGTCTGCGGCCGTCCTTCTGTCGTTTTCAGGTCTTGAGAAACTGTATCTGTTTCAAACTGTGACGCTGTTGTCTTTGTGTGGAAGTAGTATACCGTTTCGGCCTGAGCTCACAATGCATGCTGTCCCCGGGCAATCCCGAGACATTCATGTTGTAAAAACGTTCAGTCAATGTTTCTTGTTTTAACACTACATAGTACGTTCTTTATTCATTTAGTCATTTACCAATATGATATGTCCAGCATACATAAACAATATCTGTCAAGCAAGATTTTGTTAAAAAACTGTATCCTAGATAATCAAGTCTCTCAGCGGCCTGTCTACATTCTCCTCACAGTTCACATAGTCACTTCCTGCTTTAGAATATTGCAAATGCATAGCACAATTGAACTGTCAATATTGAATAGGTTTTTTGGAATAACTGTTTAAACCCCTTTAAGTCTTATCATATTCATTCTAAAAAGGGGTGTGAATGTTTCCTTGCCTTTCAGCCTGTGTCTGACAACTATCCCATCTCCCACGTGGTGAAAAGTTGAAATAGACTACATTGCAGAATGAAGGGATCTGTTCTGTATGTACTGTCTGTGTAATGATCAAACGGTACAAAGCCAGAGCTCTGGCCTTCGATGAGTTACTTTATTCGATATATGTGTTTTGGCTGGGACCAGACGCAGTCATCACATAACCTTGCTGCGGGTCTCCTGGTTCTAGCTCTGCAAAGTAATGTAGGATCCCCATATCGCAGCAGCAGCAGCTGTTGGTTCACTTCAAACCCTGGTCTGATGTTAAAGGCAAAACAGGGGAGATCAGGGTTATGACTGTAAAGTGTTGGTCTTTATTTCTCAGTTTTGAGGTTCATAATAAACCAAATGTATTGTAATCTGACAACTTCTTTTTGTGAATGATTTGAGCCCAGGCAGGGTTTCTGGGCTTTTCACGTTACCTCCACTGAGTGCACTGCTTTTTATTGGCCACAGGGTGGCGCCAAAGGACTGTAGGTGAGGCGTCGTCAGACCAGCAGCTGCTTGCTGTCTGTAAACCTTCCCCATGTGTGAAGCAGTTTCCATGCATTGAATGAGCCACTTGCCTTTTTTCTCAAGGTTGTTGATACATTGCATTTTCATAAAGCGCCGTTTGTGTTCATGTGTGTGCGCGCCTTCCTGTGTGTACTGCACTGACACGTGCTTGTGGGGTAAAAGGTGTCTTTACGTGAGTGCGGAATGTAAACACAGCTGTCCAACCATAATGCTAGTGTTAGGTGTTGTGATTGCTGTGCGGTTGTGTTGTTAAGTGAAGTGAGGGCATGGAAGGAAGAGATGGAAAAAACAAATCAAGCCTATGTGTCATGCTCATTATTTAATACGAATTTGATGAGTAAGACTGTGCAAGTCAGTCACCTTATAGTTAATGTCCCTGGGGGTAATACCGCTTTGTATTTGAGAAACAAATATGAGCACGTTTGCTTCCTAATTGAATGAGTGGGACTTGGGTAGTTTTTGCAGTTCAACAATATCTTGTCTGTATTGTGTCTTCATCTTATTGTTGTGAATTGAGAAAATACACCACCCACATACCAGGAGCTAATTAGATTCATCTGCAGCTGATTGAACTGTGGTAGAAAATGCAGCAGCAGCTGAGTGGCTTCCTGACCTCTACAGTTCAATCAGAACATCCTACTGCAAGTTTTAATCAAGTCCTATAAGAAAACCGTGAAAGCAGTCCTTTCTCAGACTGAGAAAATAAGTCAAATCACTCATACATAATAAAAAAAAATCTTCCATTGCACTAAAACAATTCTGGATTCCTCTTAAATATCAGTGAAAGACCAATTAAATGTGCAATAGAAAGTAGCGTACAGGCATCTGCAGCCCTCGGCAACAACTCAACAGGCCTTGACGCTTCATTAGATTTAATCTCTCTTAACAGGGCTCGCACTTTGTTGAATTATTTCAAAGCATTGTCATCCTTATCATTTTCCTTCAAGCATCCTTTTTTTTTTTTTTTTTTACCTTAGAGGGGATAGTAAGAAAGTAAGACTTTTTCGGTTCAAACATTTGTGGATTTTGACATTTGTGTTACCCTTGATCAATATTTGATGACCTGGAGAAACGTTTATGTATATGACTTATGAGAGAGAGGTCAGGTTCTGAAGGGTAACATTTTTTCCCCCTCCTTATAGGATGTTGAGATACGCCGTGGTTCGAGGTGGCCTCAGCCTGTTGGCGGTGAGACGTGCCTGTCTTCTCTCCCGCTGTGTCCACTCTTCCCCTCAGAGTGACTATCGACCAATCAAGAAGGTCATGGTGGCCAATAGAGGTAAGGACCCCCCCACTCCACCTCATCTTTATCCTAACACTTATAATTTAGCAAACAATTTCACAGAGGCCCAGTATATTGCATACAGATAAATACTGCTCCATGTATAATGTAAGAATAAAGTTATGACATTTAAAATCTTCTTTGGGCAGAAGAACAGACACTGTTAATTTTTAATGGCCACCATTTAGTTTGCCTTGGCGCACGGTATTACTAAGCACACATTGTATATGGGTGGGTGTGCTAGATAGTGTTGTGCTTTACCCCAAAATGTGTGTGTGTGTGTATATATATGAGTGTTTCATCTCCTCAAGAGGTATTTGTTTGAAATAGTTTACATTATGATAGCCAAAATAAAATCCGCTGTGTCTCTGCCTTCCATAAGGTAAGATAAGATCATCCTTTATTGTCCCACAGTGGGGAAATTTGCAAAAAGGACATCTGAAACAAGTTCCTTTGCAGTGTAATGTGCATTTTGATCACAAAACCCAAATTAGATTAGCACCATTTGGCAAACACGTCTTAATTTGTTCCTTGCCAGGCTGCTAGAAATCACCGTAAATGTGATCTGGAATGGAAATATAATTACAGTGAAGCCCGCAGTGTTCGAAGCACTTAACAGTCACCACTATGGGTTGCTAGACGTTGTGTAAACATCACTGTTATGCTCTGGCGATGCTTCTAATCGCTCAACCTCCTCTGGCTAATGCGTACGCTGTCCAAAGAAGCAATCGGGTGTGCAATTAGCGCGAGTCTGTCAGGTGACGTGCAGGATTTGAGTGACAAATAAACGTGTTCATGCATTTTACTCCAATTGTTTTTTTTTGGGCTTCCCATAATATTCAATATTGCATCCATATTTAAAGCGCTGGATTTGGCCCTGGGTTTAATTATCTCGGGATGATTAATGCCTGCGTTTCCAATATAATTCCAATTCTGTTTTTTTAGGGGTACTTTACAGGCCTCCTGCTGCACCTGACACGGCCGCATCGAGCACATGCATTCACAGCCTAATTTCCATCCTCGTGCTATAATCCATTAAATTGATTCCGAACGGCCTCGCAGGCACACACTATAGAAGGTTTACTGTCAGTTTCACGCCTTCACATTGACGTGACGGGATTTCATCGCCACATCAGACCATAGTCATCACACTGGATGGCACCAGCTGTGCTCAAGGTGTGTGTTTGTGTGTCATTGCGAGATGAGGAAAGATACTGGACTCATGATTGCACTTCATATGTCATTCTCCTTTCACTTTTCAAACTCTTTTCCCTCTCCGCAGCTTTTCTTTCCTCCGTTCCCCTAATTTGTCACTTAATAAACGTATCTTACCGTTTCTTTTGGTATCTAAGCTCCACCTACCGTAGGTCCTCCTTTGCATGTATGTATGTCCCTTACGCTCTTTTGTAAAAAAAGGCAGTATTTCCAGGCATTACGCATTTCTCACCTCCCGTGTCACCGGACTTCTTCGCTTTCACTGTGTTCGCCTTTAATCATTTTCCCAAGAGCTCGGTTCCTCTTTGGCTCTTTAAATGTGCCTCAAATATTTGCTGTCCTCCCCTTCAAGCCAGAACAACACATCTTGCTGAATTCAGTGACTAAACCTTTTTTCCCCCCTACTCTGTGTTTCTTTTAAAAGCAAGTAGTTGGCCCGGGTGACAGCAAGATAAAAGGCAGGCAGTGTTTTGCTTGTCTAAAACTGAGATGTTACACTCTGTTCTTAAACTTTCCAAGAACTAGACCTGGTGCCGTGTCTGTTGATATTTGTGCACAGTGCGGTGAAGTACAACAAATGGATCCCCTCTTTTCTTCCTCTCGTGTAGGACTCGGAAAATGAAAAGTCTGTTTCATTCTCTCAGTTTAGTCCATATGTCCTTCACTTTTATTCCTTTCATTATTAAAATGTGCTCTCATTTCTAAAGGAAATTGGTCGGCAAATTGTTCAAATAGTAAGACACACAAATATGGCACGTAAACGAGCAAATCCTCCAGACTTCCACCCACATTTCCCTCATCTTCTTGTCTTCCAGGTGAGATTGCCATTCGTGTGTTCCGAGCCTGCACTGAGCTGGGAATTCGCACCGTTGCCGTGTACTCTGAGCAAGACACTGGGCAGATGCACAGGTAATAAGCCCTGCAAAATGAAAGCCAAATAGGTCTGCAGTGGGTAGAGTAAAGATGCCTTCCGAAACCGCTGGGCTGCCACTGCTGGGTATTGACCACAAAATGCCAACATTTGATTAGCGCCAACAACAATTAACGGGAGCTGGAGAGCATTTTTCTGCTCCCCTGTGCTGGGCCCGTTCATTGTTGTGCAGCTGCTCAGTGCGGACATAAGTATAATTGTATTGACATTGCAAACATTCTGGTAAGCACTGCTTAGTTTATCTGCACATACATTCTAATTTACTCCCGTGTGCATTTCCTCGGACTTCCTAATGGCTTTCTTTTTGCACAATGTTTTTACTCACTTAGTGATTCTTTTAGCTTTTAATTCCACCTGCTTTTGTTTCCTTCCCTAATATGGTCTTTTCCCCTTTTATATTACCACCATATACTTTTTTTTTCTCTCTCACAACAACCTTTTAAAAACCTTGCAGTCGTGCAGATATTACTAACCGCAATAGTGTGCTTCTTCTTTGTCTAAAAATATGTTTGCCTGATGAAATACTGCAAGGAAGTTGGTTGATGGTTATAATGGCTGTGTGCTTGAGAAAAATGTTGTTTACTTTCCATCTTCCTTCCATTTCACATCCCTTTGCTCTTGTCCTCGCAGACAGAAGGCGGACGAGGCTTACCTGATTGGGAAAGGCCTGCCGCCTGTTGCTGCCTACTTGGATATACCTGACATCATCAAAGTAGCAAAGGTAAAGCGCATTCAGCACAGGGTGGATACCTACTTAAAAAAGCGCGCGTGGTGTTTGCTTTTACAAAAAAACTTGACGTTTTTCATTACAGCTGTTGCATTCGGTAAAAAGCCTGTGTCATGGCTCCTATGGGCAAAATGTATTCAATATTTAACCATGAATGCTGCACGCTTTGTTTGCTTGTGCCTCGGCTCCATCTTCCACCCATTAGTTGTGCAAATAGGATCTGGATTTAAGAACAGTGTGTTTTTTTCATGCTCAAAAACACCACGCTGAAACCAGCGATCTTATTTCATTTTGCTTGAAGGCTTATACTTTGAAGTAGTTGTAGGAAGTCTTTAATTAGCGTTGAAGGGACAATTTAAACATTCACTTTTTTGGGGGCAAGATTAAACAACTTTTCTACGCATACACAGGAGAGTAAAGAGCTATGGACGGCGGCCAATTGGCCAATTTGTGTCGTATATGGAATACAGGGATCGGGAGTAACCGATTACTGGAACCCACGTCTTGAGATGGTTTGATTATATATGCTCGGGTAATTCACCTTTCGATTGATCTTCGGCAGTAGCCCTGCTCCCTTCCTGAAATTGGAAAAAAAGTCTTGACTCCTGCTGCCATTGATGCCGGGAAGTTTAATGGATTTCAATGGTTTACAATTAAGTGGACAAGTGACGGCCGACCCCTTTTCATTTTCTTCGGTTCACACACAAAAAAAGAATCTATATCTGGCTTGAGTGGCAGGAGGGAAATTGAAAGAACTTCCCTGTTCACCACTCACACCTGCCCCCCTTGTTCGTCTCTTCTTGCCCGTCTTTCTCCCGTTATCCGTCCTTTCTTGTCCCCTTCTAGTCTTCATGATGTTGTTGCTGCTTCCCCTTCTTTTTCACCATCACTGTCTATATCACCTTCTACGTCTACCTTTCCCATTCTCCCCTCTGCCACTTATCACTATGTTAAATCAGATTGGTTCCTTGTTGCCTCTCTTCCCCCCCTGCCCTCTCTCCATCCCTCCAGGATGTGTAGCCAGTTGTCCATTATCATTTTTCAGATCAATCTCTCACAGTTTGTCATTTTTTTGTGTGGGCATGTGGTCAGCCAGCCAAATTTGGGGGAACCTTCACCATCCAACTCATTTCTCAAAATCCATCTGTCTATCCGGGAGCCCAGCCACCCCGGCCAGCAAGGAGTGCGTCTGTCTCTGTGTGGGGGCTGTTGGTCCATGTGTTTCCTCTTGTGTGTGTTTTTTTTTCTCTCCATGTTTTCACACTCGATTTTTGAGACCTGAAATAAGAATCACAAATGTCAGACTTTTAGTTTATAGCACTGGCTGAAAAGTTGAATCCTTTTAAAATTTGTGTGTTCTTAAAATGTAATCAATATTTCATTTGTTAACCTCCACCACGATCTAACAATGATGTACTCGCATGCTTTGCCATGTTTTTTGCGCTGATTATAGTTGTTTATTTTTTGCAGATGAAATTCTGACCGCAACTGCTACTAACCACCCCGGTTAAAGGTTGCGTTAAGTTTGTGCATGTTGCTCCAATTGCTGGCCATGTCTCTCCACATTCATGTGTCTGTCTGAGTAGGTTGTGTCGTAAACTTGCACTTACTGCGTTTTATGCATATGTGTGTTTGTGGCTCCGTGCCTCCGCTGTCCTGCCAGTTACAGCTCCCTTAACAACAGGACAGCCCATAATTATAGTCCGCCTTGTATCCAGGAGCAGATGGCACCCACTGATCCAGAGATGGCTCTATCTGTCAAGCTCTGCAGCTACTGTATCTTTCCATCTGTGTGCATGTGTGTACGTGTGCGTGAGAGTGTGTGTTCCTTCCCCTGACCCTCAGATGATGCTTGTCTGTCTGCCCGCTGAGTCTCCCACTGGTGTCCATTGACGAGATGATGATTAGGATGAGAACCAGGCTGAAAATAATATATATCATACGACGTGGCATGCAAAACCTTTTCCCTGTTTAAGGCGTGCTGGCTGGTGTTTTGTGATGATGTGAGCCCGCAGTGGCTGTACGACAGAATACCTGTTGTATAATTGGGTTTGAATTGTGAATTTAAGAACACGCTCGGGCAACTGCAGGCTTAATTGAGGGCATGTATTTTTTTTCTTAGTCCTATAACGTGATGAAAATGGCCTTCTCTCTGTCGGTCCCCCTCTCGCTTCTCAGGAAAACAATGTGGACGCCATCCACCCAGGCTACGGCTTCCTGTCGGAGCGGGCGGACTTTGCTCAAGCTTGTGTTGACGCCGGCGTCATGTTCATCGGGCCATCTCCAGAGACGGTGCGTAAGATGGGGGACAAGGTGGAGGCTCGCGCCCTGGCCATCCAAGCAGGTATAACTCGCATAGTCTCACTTAGGGTCTTCCTTTGAATAGTTGCTATAATGTGCAGGAGTTTTTTTTTTTTACACATCAATCGTAATTGCAGCATTTATATATAATAATACTTTCCTTCTCAATCTCTCTCTCTACTCAATTGTAAATGCCCCGTATCTGTTTCTCCACCACGAATCAATTCTCTTTTGCCATAATTCAATTTATTTACCCCTATCCTTTGATGCATATCTGTTTTTTTCCCTCATTTCGTGATTACAGGTGACATATTTCTCACTCCTATCTCCTCGTCTAGGTGTTCCCGTGGTTCCAGGAACAAATGCCCCAATCTCCAGCATGCACGAGGCGCAGGTGTTTGCCGAACAATACGGCTTTCCCATCATCTTCAAAGCGGCCTATGGAGGAGGTGGTCGAGGCATGAGGGTGGTCCGGGAGTATGAGGTGAGCGTGATCTACTTTGTCAAGAGGTTCACTCTAATAGCTTGCTCTGACACAAATCTGGTGCTGATGCTTTTCCCGGGGAGAGAAAAACAAAACCAATTTGATGGCCGGCCTTGTTACAAATTTTGCTTTTCAATTTCATTAATTTTCCATTTGTGCTGCATCAAAGGTGAAATGCTTGGATATTACAACCTGGTCATTTATCTCTCTGGCCACCTATCAACCCGTGTGTTTAGGTGCGAGCAGTGAAATTGCATCTGTCACCTTGTGAAACCTTCATCAGCTGAGGATATTAAGAATTCATGTGTTTCAATATGGTAACTGTCAAGGGCCCCACATTTCAAATACTGAGTGTAAAAATAAATAAATATAATCTAATAATAATATTTCCCTTTTAACCATCCTACTACAAATGCATACAGATAGTGTGATACAAATAATTGGGAACAAGAGATGCTGTTGGCAGGAAAAATATTTTTTTAATTTAGCAATGCATAGGTTGCATAACAGTCGCTCACCATCTTCCTCAGCTGTCCGCCATTTCTGTCAAAAACATTTTCAGCGGTCAAATAGAAGAGGCCAGAGATCAGTGGTGAATCAGAGCTATACAAAACAATTCTGCTTCCTTCGTTGTTCGTGTAAAATGCTTATATTATGCCCTTACTTTAAAACTTAAGCATTAAGTATGAATAATACAATATAAAACATACTGTTTTACATACAACATCTGTCACATTCACCCAAACTCCTTGACCCCGGGGGGAAAAAGCCACCACTGCGGTTTCATGCTTTACTCACACTCATCCGCCACAAGGAGTGGCAATGTTGTGTCTCGCTGTACTCCCTGAACCTCACGAGCCAAGCAACCCGCTGGAAAATATGACCTTTTCTGAGTTGCACCCCAGTCTCGTTAATTAGTTGTCGACATTTCTAGGTATTCGGTTGAGTCACAGGGGCCCGAGCTGATACGATGTGAGGAAATTGCAAAGAGGTTTCTCGGCTCTGTCGGGACCCCAAGCAACAATGCGTAAATTGACTTTTTGTTCCATTAAGGCTTGCTTGTGGGTCATTTGTATGCTGAATTAGCACCGAGCCTAACTAGTTGCACTATTAAGTGGGACGAGTTCTGTGCGCATTTACTGATAAACAAGGTACCACCAAAAGAGATTTTGCTCAACATTTGACGTGATATGCTTCCCAAAGAGTAAGAACAAAGTAGTGCTGCACTCGTCAAGGCTCACAGCGGCAAGACCAAATGAATGCGGAAAGAGTACAAATAGAAATCCACTAACTTAGTCCTTCAAAAGTCTTGCAAAAGCCATTTGCAAAAATGTCGCCGCACCACTCACTTGACAGCTTTGCATCTTTCAGGCAGGAATATTCCTTTTGCACTGAAGGACCATTGCACTGAACCAAAAAAACTCCGCAGACTATACAGAGGCTCGGTATAAAGGGTTTTCTCATGCACAATGACACGTGATCAAAGATGGATGAGATGCGACATGAATAAACAGACATTTTGTGAAATAGTTCCACTTACTTATTTTATTCTGAAATGTCTGAAACTCGTGGTTTCATGCCCGTTCTGGTTCCCGATGACAAAAACCGGTCGCCCCCCGGGCGATGCAAATGACGACTGCTCCCGCCCTGGGCGGCTGATTGTCTCACATCCAAGAGTATCTTTTTCTCAGATTTACGGAATGACAGCAGAGGATGGGCTCGCTTATCCTCTCCCGAGGCACTTGGAAGACGGCACCGCGGTGACTCAGTCTTTCCCCCCGGCGGAGGAGACTCGATGGCGGGACACTGACGAACACAGATCGAGCCGCGACCTTCCCCGCGCACGCTCGCGACCTCTAAGTCTGGTCCCGCAGATGTAGTGTCGCACTTTGTGTCAACATTCGTGTCGAAAAAAATAATGGCATGTGAATAACAACGCATACAATACTGGTTCAAACAGGATTTCCAGGTTGTACCAAGTGAACGTAAATGACCTGGTGGAGCAGCGGCAGCAGAAGCCATCCAACCGTGCAATCGCTTTGCTGTCGCACCTTTCCCTTTCGAATGGAGGCCGCAACTCAGCCCCGCTATGGCTTGTGCTTGTCTGTTTGGTCAGGAACTGGAGGAGAATTACCAGCGGGCCTACTCCGAAGCCCTGACGGCTTTTGGGAACGGGGCCCTGTTTGTTGAGAAGTTTATCGAAAAGCCGAGGCACATCGAAGTACAGATCATCGGTGAGCGCCCTCCGACTCCCTCCGTGTTTGCCTTGAACTGTGTTTTGTTTGCTTTTGTTTCGTGATTTTCATCCATGGTGCCAGTTACAGGAAAGATATTGAAGAAAGAGAGACAGGTGAACATTTACAGCCAACGCCCTTCATCACCCACCTTGTTTTACAACTAATATCACTCCATGTTATGTGGGTTATTGAAATACGGAACAGGAAGCATCTTGGCTTTGAGAATATGCGTGTGCGTGCATGGTGATGTGTGTGTTTTAATCTGCTTTGGCAGCGCTGCCTTTGTGCGTTTGCTTATGTCTCTGTGGCATTGAGCATTTACTGTGGTGTAAGTCCTGTGCGCGTGTGTGGTCACTGTGAGTAATTGCTGTCCTCGGGCCATGCAAGGGATTTTGTGTATTTTTCTGAATCGCCTGTTTAAAGGCATGTCTTTGCCAACCCCTCTGTTTCCCCGCACCCCCCCTCCCCCCTCCTCCTCCTCGCTCCCCCCATCACTTTCCTTCTCCTCCCAGTATCCCCCTCTGTTTCATTAAGTTTCTCCTGCCTCTGGTACTTTTAGCCAACTCTGCTCCACTCTTGTGCCTTTTAAGGCCCTGATGCATCACGTCTGGAGAGAGTCTGTGGGGTTTGTTTTTTTTTCGGGCACGTCTTGTCTGCAAAAGGAAAATGTTCACACTTTTCCAACCTCAAACTTTGGGTTGTATATCTCTCTCAAAGTTTTATCTGCAGTGATTTGAACCTATTAAAAGACTCGGGACTTCAAATGTGGACATGGAATCAGCTCACACCAAGAATCGCTTGGATTCAGCCACACTATTAAATTGCCCTTCTCTTTGTATTCCTGATTAATTTGAGCGGGATCTGTGATCCTGCTGCTGGTATTCTCTCACCCGCTCGTCTCCTTGTTTTCCACAGGGGATAAATATGGGAACGTCATCCACCTCTATGAGAGAGACTGCTCCATTCAGCGAAGACACCAAAAGGTGAGGTCCCCAATTTACAAGGTCATCCAACCCAGAGTTAATATTTGAGTTTGTTTTAACATGACCTCTGTGGCATTTCGGCCGTATTGCGTAGATTTGCATGAAGTGCCCCCCCCGACAATACAAAGGTCATATTGTTTTATCTACCTTTTTAGGCAGGCAAACGGGCCAATTAGACATCACATAAATAATTAGGGTGATTATAGCATTGATTATTATGGCACTGTTGGCCCAGGGTGTCGTAGATGTCCAGATCAGCGGGGTGTAAGAGGATTATACACAAATACAAATAATCCACTTTAACTGCTGTATGAATGGGAGTGTTGGCACGGCCCTGGAACGGGATAGAAATGTGTCACCTGATTTGTAAAAAAACATAACCAATGAAGCCTGACTACTACACGAAAGATAAAATGTATATTGTCACCTAATTGTCTCTCAGTCATCAGAGGAAAACTGATTAACATAATATTCCATTACATATTGTCACCTCGAACCGGCTTCAATCACGTTTTTTTTCATTTTTTATCATCATTTCCTTCCTTTCCTTTTTTAATGAAATTATGGATGATAATCACATCAGTGACCCCGTTTGTGCCAAAGCCGCTGTTCTTTAATTTTGTGAGAGTTAATCTGCCGTTGCGTTTAATCTAAGATCCGTTTGAGTCTGAGAAATGCGAATAGTGAGCTCGTTGAATAGATCTGGGATGGTAGAGCGCTGATAAGATATTTTGAGCTTTTCTCAATGTCTTGGAAGTGGAATTTATGCATAAGAGTGTAAAAAAATAATAATAATTGGAATAAGATTTTATTAAAAATGAATCTGTTTTGTTTTTTTCCGACAAAGATAAATTCGACACGGATGATTTTGTTTTGAACTAGATAAATTGTTTCTCTTGGATGGGTTGACTTATTTGACACAGTGGAATGAAATGCATCAGCCTCCAGCATGGCGAGCTGCAATCGCCCCCAGCATCCGGGCCAAACCGACAGAAAGGCTGAACGTGACCACGGACGAATCTTTTTCTTTTGCCTTGCTGGCTATAGTGCCAGAAATGGAAGCACAACAATGGCTACATGCAAACAAACTATGGTATTTGCGCGAAATGAATGGTAGGTTTGTGATTTTTCTTTGTCTGTTTTTGGAATGGGGCCGTGAACTGGGAGGAAATGTGGACATCGGGGGGCATAATTAAGTGCTCAAGCATTGCATCTTAAAAGCCTCCCTCAGCTGATGATTTAATGCAAACAACTGATCAGATGATTGTGCGGTGTGAAAGGGGATCACTTGTTGTGATGAACTGGAGGAGAATAATCACCCAGCTCTTCAGTTCCCTGCGGCTCTACCGAGAGTTTCAGCATCTGTCAGCTCATTGTTTTCGCCTCACAGCTTGCGCCGTGACGGTTTGGGTTCCCTGTCACAGATCTCAACACTGTTTTCACTTAACAACAACAACAACAACAAAAAAAACCCACTACACCTGCCCAACACCAACCAGCAGACAGAGGTGGAGAAACATAAGAAAAAAAAATGCCTGCGTCTAGTGTGTCGGGATGCAGGGTGTCACAGCGGGACCTTTCGTTGTTTTCACAAAGGGGTGTATCTTAAACCTTTTTCTTTGTGTTGGAAAAAAAAAATGTATTATGTTCATTTACAGGACTGTTCAGGACCATCCTTCAGTTGATTTATATCAATTCTGATATTCTGACACTGACAGTAGGCGTCGCTAATCGTCTCATCACTTAAGGCGTTCTAAATGAAATCCCCTTGTTTTCGAAGGTTGTGGAGATTGCGCCGGCCTTCCAGCTGGACCCTCAGCTGAGAAACCGACTGCACACTGATGCTGTCAACCTCGCCAGACAGGTAAGGCTGTGCGTCAGGTGTTGAAACCGGTCTCAATCGGCTGCGAAAATCTCTCGATATCATCCATCATAAACCACATTGTCAGGACAGCCAGACCATAACATTGGTGAACTTTATAGTTCTTTACTAAAATAATGGGAAATATTCACCTGGCTATAGCCTGATGTTATGGCAGCAGTCTTTCCTCGTTACCCTTCTTGAAAGAGTCACTTTAGTAGAAATTGCTCTCTCACATCAACATCTTAATTTTGAATACCTGTGATGCAGAACATGGGGATTGTAGTGTTGTATAAATATTGAAACAAAAATATGTATTGAACAAGGGTGGAAATACAGTAGATGTCAACAGTGCATAGTACATTTTTTGGGTTGTTTAAGTCGTTTTTGCATGCATTTTTTTAGCTTTAGCGTTGCCAAAAAAGTCGACTCAACTACGACAGCATCACTTCCGTCAAGTTTCATCTCTCGGGGGGGGGGCGGTTTTCCCCGGGGGGGGGGGGGGGGGGATTTCCAGTAATGGCGCTTTCGGGTAATGAACCAGTTGGGGGACGGATAGATGTGAGGAAGGAGGAGTCCAAGAGGAGGATGTAGAGGAGAAATGTGGTTCGCCAAAGCCATGACCTTGATGATGGTGACGGTTGGACGGTTACCTGGAAGAGACGCAGAACCCTTTTTGAGTCTCCCGATGTGACCGAGCTCTCGAAGTGATTTATTTCTTTATTTTTGATGTAGCTCCTCAAGTATTGACGTGTGGACGATGGGTACCCGCCACTGTTCAGCGTGAACGCATGCTCTTGCCCGCAACTATGTACTGTGCTTTATAGGGCCTCAACTCATGCAGTGCCCTGGCTAATTTCAGCTCATCGCGCAGGCACACGCGTGTGTAATAGCACTAAAGGTGGCTGTTGCATGAAGGATGAAAATCTTTTTAATGAAGTATCTGAATGAAATCTATTTATTTAAGGTTGTACGTGCTGTAAAAGTTTAGCCCCTTAGACCGGGTGTTTGGACGGGCGTCCCGTCGCTCTTCCCTTTCTCCCTCCTGTCGTTGCATTTCAACACAGACGCGCCCATGAACAGGCATGTGTACGTCACGTGTACATGTGTACGTCTCAAGTGGCCAGTTTCCCCATTGTGCGCCGTTGTTGTGGAGACATTTGCGTGCTCAGACGCCGCAACGCGGCCGGTCCCATTTTCTGCGTAATTAGAGTCTTTTCATTTCAATCAGCATCTCACCGTAATGTAATGGCACACTTTGGCACACATTCAGCTGCTATTGTTTCAAGTGTGCGTGTGTGTGTGTGTGTGTGTGTGTGTGTGTGTGTGTGTGTGTGTGTGTGTGTGTGTGTACTTGTGCACACATAGTTTCTCCTTTGTTTGCCTGCAACCACCCAGCACGAAGTCTCCAAGACAGACGGAGAGATAGAGAGAAGCAGGAGTTGATGTATTATCACCACTCTCGGATCTCTGTGCTCACACAGACACTCTCACCTACTCACGCATATACACATTAACCCCCTCGTCTCTGACTCTCGCATCGCACACCTGCTCTTATCTGGTCTTAATGGCAGCTCCGCATGGCCGGCCGCTCCAGCCCCCTTCATCGCTCATCGCTCCACCTCTTCCATTATCGGCGGCCTCCGTCGAGCGCCTGTCGGAGGAGCCGCGCCGCCTTTGGACTAGCGGCTGGGCCACGGCATTTCCCGACAGCATAATTCCGAGCGATGAAAGTTACCCGGCAACACGGACGGCCACGGCACGATCCTTCAGCTCCCAAGAGGGCTGGATTCAGGGTGATGAATGACACACTAGAGCACACAGGAGATTCCCTAGATATTAGTCAAATAGCCCACTGTGCTGTTATGTGTTATCTGCTGCCCAAACAGCAAATTTTATTTTCTATCGACTTTTGAAACGTTTTGATTTTTTTTTCTCTGTCTCTCTCTCCCTGATTGTCGCTGTTTATCTATTTTCCCGGGAGGACTGATGCTGACATTTAATTTAACCAACACATGCGATATCCCAGCCAGTCCTGATTAGTTTGAATGACGCAGCTCACTGGAGCCGCGTGAAGGATTCCTAATCAGATTGATTGGCCCGCTGATTGGATGGCTTAATTTCTTCATCTGCATTGCTGTGCAGCGGTGGTACTGGGTGTTTTCGCATCTGCAGTGGGTTGACGAGATTCGAGTAACTAGTTTAGATGGAGCTGCTGGTGGCAGCAGAACCCGACTGCTTTTTTTCTTTCTCTTAATGTTAATGGGTTTTGATGATGGCAAAGTAAAGTTTTAATACCCGCATTTGGCCATAAATCCTCCTTTCTCGACCGTCAACAGGTTGTACAGTAGGTGCCGCCTGTGAGGCATGTGACGTCTGTGCAGCAAAATTTGCTGCGGTTTCCCCGCCATTGCAGATGCTGCATGTGATGGACTATAACTACAGAGACATAAAATAATAATAATTACTCAGACACTGGAAATTAAACGAAATTAAAAAAAATCAACTGCATATTTCACATTGCTAAACTAGTTTCTGCCCTGAGTAAGCGGGGGCTCTTCGCTCACCATTGCCTTACTCACTGTGACTTGAACAAGTTGTCGGAGCGACGGTGCACTCATGTAAGTCTCACTCTCTCTATACTCTGTTACTCTCTGACCCAGATGCACAGTCGAGAAGCAAAAAAAGTTTGCACATTTTGATTTAACACAAATGTGTACTCGATAGGGCCGACATAATTCCATTCGGTCCCCAACACTTTCATTATGAATTAATAGCACCTACTAGGAGGCTAGTGATTTTTAAGAAAGAGATGTGTGGGACGTGTGTGTGTGTGTGTGTGTGTGTGGCTACCATGGCCTGTGTGGTGTTTACTCTCGCCACATCTCCTGCACACGCACACACGTCTGTCAAGCCGCTGAGGGTGTTAATGTGGAATTAGTTGTGCTGTCAATCACAGCGTGAGCGGGATTGACGGGATGACATGCTCTCACTTAGACAAGTCCTGTCCCCAGTAGACACACAATGCGCAGGGGCACACACACACATTGATAGTCCGTTTTTGGTTCCGTCACGCAAATTCTCATTGACACTTCATCCCCGGAGGTGGCCAGTGGACTGTAAACCCCACTACTTATAGGCCCGTAAACACTCTGCGTCAGCGTGTGCCTCTGTGTGCTTGGTCCCATTTTTGTATACTTCGGAGAAAAAAAAAACACCAGCTCTTTTTGCCCCAAGAGCATGTTTTAATATTCCATCAGGAGAACCAGCATTTGGAAATGGGGTTGATGAAAAATGTTCCACTCCTTCTTCCCTTTTTCTCAGCGAGCTCATGCATCAGTCAGTTTTTGTCTCGTTCCTTTCCACTGATTCAATCATTTATGTTCTGGCTCTTTTTCTTTGTGTGTGTTTGCCCTAACTTGTGTTTTCTACGACTTCACCTGTTCACTGTCTTTTGCTTCTTCTTCGTACGGTGTCCTGCGCCTTTCAAAACAAATCTCAACTGGAAATTCTTCTACTTATGTTTTTTTGTGTTATTCTGTACAGAGTCGTTTAGATTCAGCAGTAACTTTCTTAAAGGGCCAACACTATGAAACGTGGTATTGTACAATTTGTATGTTTCTGTACACCACACAACAGTTATTGTGATACTGAAATTGATACACAATCATTTGTATGGGATGCCAGCCGTCTGACGCTGTCCGAAGGGAGACAAAGATGGAAGGATGGAGGGAGGTATACGGAGGATGGGAAAGCACCGGACAGCCAAGCAAAAAGTAAAAAAAAAAAGAGGGCACAAGGATGGAGGGAGGAGGATACACTTGGGGAGAAGGAAAAAGACACACCTGCAGTATACAGACAAAATGGTGAGGCGGTCAAAAGGACGCGAGACAAAAGGAAGCGAGGGACAGAGAAAAGGGGAGGGGGGCATTGATTTTTTTTTTGTGTACCAGCTGGGAGAAAACTCAAGCCAACTGTGCTTTCTGAAACGAGAGCCAAGGGAAAGGGGGAAGGATGGAGCGAAAGAGGGAGGAGAGAGCGGTGAGAGAACAGGAAGGAAGCTTTTGGCACCGTTTGTTTCCCAATGTGCAGTAACAACACTAAAGAACAGTGAAAAGTGCATTCTGCTGAATAATAAATGGCAGAAAAGAACTGCTTGGTGGAAAAAAAAAAAAAGCAGGATAACTATACTCAGAGCGAACGAAGGAGCACTCGTTATTTGGATTTCACTTCAAATATAAGAGTCACATTTGAAATGATTGTGTTGTGTCGAAACACACAAGCCAATTACATTTCAAAAACGGTCCGAAAAAGGAACCGCTTCTGTTCATTATGCGCGTTAGATCAGTGCTGGCAATCAGAACATCTCGGCTCCAAACGCCAGCTCCACAACCGCAAAAACGGGTGGCAAACAAAGGCGTACAATTAGCCACAATTTGTTGGTGAAATCAGAGGCGCGACATGTAACACAATCAGATCAGCGTCCCGTCCCGCGGTGGCTTCCCCCGACGCACAGACGTAGATTTATTTCCGTTCCAGCCTCTGCTCCCAGCATGATGGGTAGAACAACATCCCCCCCCCACTCCCCCCCATTCTGTCGTGTACCGAGTTTGTACAGAAAATGGTGTGTGCATAAAGGAAGTTCACTTGTGCGACCTTGAAAACGTTTTCGATCCCTGCTGCAGTCATGCTTAACTTATTGCGGTTGAGGTTTGCGTTACTGAGCGAATGACAGTGTTGCGTTGCCACCCACACTGTTGTCCGCAAGTGTGTGGTTGGCTGACAGGTGAGGCCAGCGACTTTTGGCGGGAGCCTGTAAATGACCTTTCAGCGCGCGATGAAATCATCAGCGTCGGCATTTTCGTTGACGCCGTGGATGCGGGGGATGAGAGGCGGTCATTTCCGCGCCCCCCAAACATTGCCTCGACGCCCCCGGCGTCCCCGCCTTTGCTTGTTCTCTCCTCCCTCATGCCCTCGTTTTCACTCGTACGAGGAAAGCAGGAGCTGTTAAATGAAACGGGAGAGGACGCGCGCGCGCACACACACAAACATGCTCTCTGCGGACTCACTGGCGTCAGCACTTTGCCCTGCTGAGCGTGACTTGCTGTTTGTGCGCATCGTATACCGGGTCGACTACTCTTAACGTCGCACCTCCTTCACCTTTTCACTTCCTTTTACCTGCCCTTCCGCCATCTTAGTTCTTTCATTTTTCTCTGATCATCCACATTATGGCACTGGTTTCTGCTATTTCCCCTATCTCGCGTTTTGCCTCCCGCTTGTCTTCGTTTTTCCCCCCTTCCCTTATTTTATCTGTCCAACTCTGTCTCTGTCAGACTGTCACGCTGTCTGACAGGTGTCTGCGTCTGCACGCACGACACACACACACAAGCCGTCCTCCATCTTTCCCATCCAGATGTTCTCTTGTTTTCTTTCTCATTTTTGGTTTTGCCTTGGATGTCTATATTTTTTTTTTACCGCAGCTTTGCTGTATTTTTCTACAATGAGGGATACTATGATGACATTCAGTGTGCATAAGCATTTAACACATTACACAAGAAAAATGTGTGTGCATATGTTACATCTAATTAGTTGCACTTAGTGGGGAAGTTTATACAGTACACTGTGTGTGTGTGTGTGTGTATATATATATATATCAAACTGGTTGACATTCAGCTACTGCTGCTTTATTTTGAAGCTAGTCAACTTTTTTGTGTAACCTCCGCGTGTCTATGTCCATGACATAGCTTTTGCAAAAAATGTCTTTCCAAAAAATGCACACACATACACCCACGGGACAACAACGGATGCAAATATAAACATGTATTCACAAAGAGAGTTTGACAAAAACAGGTACGTGACTGTATGGTATAGTTAGTAGTGTTGCTGTTGTCACACTAAATACACGGCAAATGAACGGTACAAAATGTACACGGTAAAATGCACACGCAGATGCAAGTAATTACGGTCACACAAGTGACACAAGAGAGATGCACATTCTCACGCAATTTGGTCGACACACTGGGATGGATTAACACACAAGCACGTACACACAAACACATGCACACACGTACAAAATTGTTTCTTCCCCCGTGTCTTTTATTTCCACACTTGTCTACTTGCCTCCTGCTCTCTCTCTCTCTCTCTCTCTTTCTCTCTCTGTCTCTGTCTCTGTCTCTCTCTCTCTCTCTCTCTCCTCTCTCTTTCTCTCTCTCTCTCTCTCTCTCTCTCTCTCTCTCTCTCTCTCTCTCTCTCTCTCTCTCTCTCTCTCTCTCTCTCTCTCTCTCTCTCTCTCTCTGTCTCTGTCTCTCTCTCTCTCTCTCTCTCTCTCTCTGTCTCTGTCTCTCTCTCTCTCTGTCTCTCTGTCTCTCTGTCTCTCTGTCTCTCTCTCTCTCCAGTTACTCTCTGCCTCCGGGTGTGTCAAACGCTGCAGTGTGGGTGTTGTCACACGGGCTGCAGCCAAATCTCTTTAGTTTGACGCACATACACACAGACACACTAGGCAGCGTGGAGACACATGCACACAACAGCAGGCGTACGAAGTAGAAAACCCAATTTCTGCCCTGACTACCTTTTGGAAGCAACCGGGGAGTGGGGGAAGGAGACAAAAAGGAGGGCAGGGGAGTGAGAAGGAGGCAGGGGGAGCCTGGAGTGAAGAAGCATGGCGAGAGCGCAGGCGAAAGCCAATGGCTTGTAGCTACATTTAATGTCCGTGTATTTATTGTGTATCTCCACTGTGTATAAACTTAAATATATTCGTGTTTTTTTGATTCAGTGGGCCCACTTTCCGGCTTGGTTACACCACCGTCTTTGTTTGTGGCTGTGTGGGTTGTCGTTGCTCCTGTTTGTGTGTGTGAGCGTGTGTGTGTGTCCAGCTGTGTCTGTTGTGTGATGCTCTTCGATCATCAGGCAGCTGCATTCACTCCACCTCATCATGTCACAGGCAACAAGCCCATTAGACTTCCATTAACTGCTGACGGATCGGAGGGTGAATGAGGGCAGAGTGAGAGACGGAGGGGACGGAGCGAGAGACAATAAAGTCAAAGTGGAGGACAAGGCATCACTGGCGGAGTGATGAGTGGGATGAAAGATGGATAAGGGGGATCAAACAGGAATGATGGTTTCCTGGAATTTATGACACACGGCACTGGGATATTCAGTTTAAATT
>JAFBJU010026043.1:0-127164 GCA_016785305.1 Colistium nudipinnis | reverse complement strand
GCTGTGGTGCAGCCGTAGTGGCACTCAACCTCAGGAGAACTCGTAGTCATACGGTCATATTAGCACGAGTGCGCCACTCATTTAGAAATTGAGAAGTGGAACATTGAGCAGCAGTGAGAGGAATAGATTGAGAGAGTGAGAGAGAGAGCGAGAGAGGTGAGCAGACAGATGTGTAGACCGAGAGGAGGCGTGTGCATTAATGGATCAGTGGATTTGAAAGACACTTATAAAATGTTACGCTCTCATATATTTCAGGAGTCAGAGAGATTAGTGAGAATGTGGGAATGCCAGATAAGATTGTTTGAAGTTTTAAGTTGTAATACTGGACGTGTAACCGTTCCCTTTTTATATTATTCTCCTAATAATGCCATAGATTTGACCTACTCACACTAACCTAATTGTTAAATGTCGACGCAAAATGCCTCTGCCTTTTTTTTTTATTGCTTACGGCATCGTTTCCATTTCCACTCGTGGAAGTCGGCTGTCGTTGGGTGTCAAGAGATTGTCAGAGACCTTATATGAGAAACCCAAAGGCAAAGGAAAGACAGGCAACAGGGGGAGCAGGTAAATGTTACGAGGCCGAAGAGGTAAAGGAAAAGAAGAGAAAATAAATGGTGGAGTTCATTTCATGCTGTCATAAAATGTGACAGTTTGGGCTGAGTTGGTGACAGCCAGTCAGTCCACACGGAAACGTTTCCCCCCCAAACTGTGCAGTGTTATTTTGGGATGAACCCCCCCCCCGCCCCATGGCTGGCCCTTTAGTACATCTAAAGTTACGGCTGCTCTTTGTTCTTCTTTGACTTTTTTTTTTTATTAATTGATAGTAAACATCGAATTTTATGAGCCTGCAATGCCGTGTCCACAGGTGAACAGTAAATTCCGGTTAGGTGTCTTCTGTGGTTGTATTGATTTAAAATCGGCCTGCGTTGCCTTTCCCCATTTTCTCTCTCTCTCTCTCCATTTCTCTGGCTTCTGTGTGTGTCTGTGTGTGCGCGCGTGCGCTTTATGGCTGCGTTGCTTCCACACTAAGTCCCATTATACCGCTGGCTGATGGCCTTACCGCTTCCATTCGGTTCACAGAATCTGTCAGTAATGTGAGAAAAATCGTCAGATTGTTTATTTTTTCCCCTTTTTAACATCCACATCATCGTTGACGGCATGACATGACTGCTAAATCACATTGAAAGCTGCAGTCGCAGAGTGGCTGATTTGTTTGTCGTGCAAATAGCTCGTTGAAAGCCCTGAAATAATGCAGATGCAGCAGCCGGCGTTGTTTACTGCCAATCTCCCTCGGTGCATCTAAAAGGAATTCTATGGGCCATACGCACTTTATCTCTAATGCTCTATGTCAGTGATTATTTTGTCAGTCACGGCATATTAAAAGTACAGTGCAAACATTCATAATTACATTTTGTGATTATTCAGAATTAAAATCCGCGGCAAAAAATACGTGCACATCCAGCTTGCAGGCACAGGCGCCACGGAACAAAGACAAACGCGGCCGAAATCAACCTTTAATGTGGCGCAAACTAATGAACAGATAACTTAAGCCAGCTGCGTTAGATATTCCAAGTTTTAAAAAGGGGCCTTTGTTTCCCCAAACTCTACTGTTGCAATTCAGTGCCGAGGCCTGTGTACAGTATACGTGAAGCTCTGCTGTGGATCTACTGGATTTTGGGTATGCTTAGAGATGGACTCGTTGTCTGGCCATCTGCTTCCTGCACCATCTACTTTCCCTCAACTTGTCGATTCCTTTTTTTTTTTTGGTCCCTGCCCCAATTCCTGCACCGCTCCCCTGCCATCTGTCCATCTGTGACCTTTCAGTTCTTGGTTATTCCAGGCACTTTCTTTCTACTTTTTCCGAAATACTTAAGTTCTGAAATACTTATTTTCCGACTATAAAGGGAGAGGAAGAAACCAGGGATGAAAGTGGAGCAAAGGACGAGTGGCACATTTGGAGAGATGGCAGTGGGGCGAATTACTTTTTGAGCTGCAGCCACGTAGGGGGAAATAAAAAAGGGAAGGATCAGCGACGAGTGAAGTGAGGGGGGCCGCGTTGGAAGAAACATGCCGTTTTACACAAGGTGTTTTGCATTATAGTGGCTTAATGCCTGCCTTTAAGCGAAGGACCCCCTGTGCCGGCTTTTACCCAGGCCGTTGAAGTGTCCCTGAAAGTACGCGTCTCCCCGACTCTCGCGTTGCCCAACCTATCTCGCCAGAGCCGCGTCTGAGAACAGTCGCGCTGCACCCGCTATGATTCTGCAACAGGGCTAAAAGCACTCTGGCTTGCTTCAAATGAGGCGGTGCCAGGACGGAGCCACTGATGCCTCTGCAGATCGGGGGGAAGATTGGCACTCGGGGAGGCGATCGCTGTCGTTAAAATGGTTCATTCCCCACAGTCCAGATCCATCGGGAGTCCGATTTATGTCTTCGCCGGGGGTAGTTGTTAATTGTGACTCCTTAAATCCTAATCCACAACGTTGGGCTGAAGTATCCCAACTTGGATGCAGCGCTGTGCAGTTGTGTGCAGAGGTTTAATGAATTGCGAACGGGATCCCCACTGACTTTAGTCCCCTCCCAAAGTGGGAGATCTGTGAGAGCCCTTGAAAGTCGGGGCCCCTCATCCATTTCAGGTTTGAATTTTTTTTGGTCACCAATGTGATGACGGGCCACGTTGTCCTCTGTAAATCCAGCAAAGGGTGTCGCGTACAAAAAAATTCAAACCGTGTGTGTGTGGGGTGTGGGGGGAGGGGGCAGGGGGAGAAGGTGCAGGGATGACCTGAAGCTTAATTACAGAGGCAGAGGGAGGGAAAATGGACGGGCACGACTGAAAGGGAAAGGATTTAAGTGACGGCCTTTAATGTTGGAGAGAAAAGCTGAAATGAAGGGATGAATACATGAATTGGCAAACAGTTGAAGGGATCCCGCTCAAGCTCCTTTCTGTCACCGCCGGGATGAATACGATCGTGCTGGCGCATATGGGGCCGGGTAGGTTTGCGTGCGTGGGCGCACACATGCTCGTGCTCCTTACAGCGTAATCATGGCTTTCGGGTGCCTTTAGGCGTGTGGGTGTGTCTTGCGTGCGCATTTTCGGCCTATGTTTATGCCCGTGTGTGCTTTTTGTGGCCGCGTTAGGGTTTGGAGAGAACCGCTGCCTTGGCAGCTTCCCTTTGGCAGCACGAGGATTGGAGCGATGGCGCCGCTAAAATGCTGCTGATCTGTGTGTGAGCGTGTGCGTTTTTTTCCCGCGGCTCTGTCAGCGATGAATCAGACGAGAGTTATGTGTGTCGCGAAGTCTGAAAGGGAATTGGATCAGATTACAGAAAAAGAATCTTGGTGCCGGATTAACTCCAATCCCCGCGAGAGAGCCGATAAATGAAAGAAAAGGAAGGAAGTCGAAGGAAAGGAGCAGCGGCGTTTTTTAGACAAGAGGAGCGTAAAAGTGAAATGTACTGTAGGATTTTGGGTTATGTAATAACTGCTGGATAATGAGATTGTGCGCCTCTAAAGTTGCTTTGTGTCTCACCTTTAAGCAGCTTTTCATTTTGGGATAGTGATACCCCTGTGTATGATTCACAAATAAAAATCAAAAACGTTTCAGTTTATACTCTACTTCTGGCGGAGACTGCCAGTGATTCTCCGAGCCACGTTTGCCATAAAAATCGCGGCCGTCCGAAAGATTATTACACTAATCCCCTCTTTCCTCCTCATTGTCACTTTGTGCAGTTTTCACTTGGACTTTGACTGAAAATTGAGATCTTGTGTTTCGTTCATCTCCCCCCTTGGCAACGCTGGAAGCTCTACAGCAGAATGTTTTGTTTTGGTGCTGTGAAGTCACCCACTCATTTCCCTGAAGCCTCCATTTTTCCTTGTTTAAAAATGGAACGTTTTTAAACCTGCATTATTGATATATTAATGACAGCTAAATTCAAATGATGCCACCTCTGACTGTGATGTAATGTCTCGCTCTGCTTTTAATGCAACTAAAAGATTCAGCTGCGGTTCCCCTCAAACCACCGGGGTCTAGTTCTGACATAGCGTACATAACCTTTTTTTATTTTCGATTAACATAACGCTTTAGGTTCCCCCCCCCCCCCCCCCCACATTTTTTTTTTTTTTTTTTTTTTTTTTTTTAACACGGTCACATAGAACTACTAACTGGGGCACATATAGAAAACACATTTATACCGATTGTGATATAAGGTGTACAGATTGTCGTTATGTTATACAATAAGCAAGTTATTGGGTGTAATATTTTCCTAACAGCGGCGTCCTGCTGTAATCTTTATTGACACTAAAGTTTATGCTGTCTCCTCTCATAATCCTGCTCTGCTTTTGGCACCAACATTTACTGGAGAAGTTTCCAATCGACTTTTTTGTTTTTGTTTTAGTTTAAAGCAAATTAGTTCTTCGACGTTGCTTTCAGATCCTTCTCTGGGAGGGAAGCGTCGTTGACCGCAGTTTTTCCACGGACTACATGGCATCACGCTCGGAGTTCTGCAAACCGCCGTCAGCACAATAACAATGCAATTCCACTCTCACATCCTAAGTCTGCTTACCCTGTAATAATCAACCTCCTGGAAATCATTATTTGTCACTGGCCATGGAGGACGCAGGGGACGGCAAAAGCATTTCTGTGCTTCCGAAACATTTTTTTTTTAAAAGGCCTATAGAAGCGTCGCAGTCATTAAAGCCAGAACCAAAAACATTCACTCTCAACTTTTGGAATTTCGGTCGCCGTCAAGGCCCCCAAGTAGGATTGGAATTTTGGCATCCTGTAACAACATTAGTCAAATGATCAAGCCTGAAGATCTTAGACCAAAGGAAAAAAGGAGAGAGAGTGACGCTTCCCCCTCCTCCGCCAAATCTCTCTGCTATTCTTCCTCTCCTTGATGACTCCATCTAATCCACCCTTTCATGCCGTGCACCTTCTCTCCACCCCAACCAAACCCTTTTCATTCCTCGTCCCCATTTGATCCACCCAGCAATCTTTCTTGAAACTCCCCCACTTCCTCTATCCATCGACTCCCACCCCATGACTGATGAATTGCTTTTACAGTATTTTCTTTGACTCTCTGCCTGCTTCACACTATCTGTCACTTTCTATTCAAAGCCATTCACCAGTGCGCATTCATCCGCGCTGGGATCATTTAGGCACAAAGCACCCACACTGCGTCATTGTACGTAGTTTGTTTTTTCGTTTTTTTTATTTCAAATAGTCATATTGAGTGTGTGGCTTACTTTGCATGTAAGCTCATTGACGTGTCTGTCAGACCTTGTAAAACATCAAACACAGTCTGTTACACTGACTGCTACTGCCACTCACTGAATCGGTGTGTGTGTGTGTGTGCGAGTGTACAGGAGAGTGAGAGCAACATGGAGTGAAACGTATTGGTAGCTTTTTGTACACTCTTGAGAAGAGTGCGTGTGCATATTATGTTCTTGTGTCAGAAAAATTGCAAAATAGAAAATGTGTATGCATGCAGAAATATTCACTGCAATATGAAACAATGTAATATAAAAACTGTATGCATACAATATGTGCATGTAGAAATATATTGATTTGCATAATTAGTGTTTTCCTCTTGAACGTATGGCTTGTTGTATGAGCTGGGCTCATAAGAGCGATATGAGGTGCACACACACACACACGCACGCACGCACGCACGCACGCACGCACGCACGCACGCACGCACGCACGCGCGCGTGCGCGCGCGTGACTGCATGCACACGTGTGTCGGTACTTTGTGATGATAGTTTCCCTATGTTCGTATGTAACATGCCTCTCAATGTCATAGCGGGTGTGAGTGCATGTCAAGGTGCTCATATATTTTAATTCACCGAGGCGTGTATGCGCACCGGGTCGCACGTTGCAGTGTGCATTATCCCCGTAAATGAGCATCTCTGGTTAAACCTGTGGGGATGTACACATGCCATAATGGGACTAATTTGTTTGGGAGGCTGTGAATATTTTTAGGCGCATGATGTTCCGGTGAAAACAATATGCGTTCCACGTGAGGATGTGCACGGAAGACGTATTTCCACTAGGAAATGGGCCTAATGAGAGTTTTGTGTGAAACATTTGTTTACATGCCTGTACATTATGCGTGTTATTTGTTTTTATTCAAACTGCATATCCCATAGTCTTTAGGATCAGCCCTCCTTTCTTGTGATTGTCTGGACGTTTGTTATGCTGGGCAAATTGCGGAAATCAAAGCAATTCTGCAGGAACTTGGCTGATTGAACATTTATTGACCGAGAAAGCGTTTTCGGCCTGGAAGACAGGATCATTGGAGACATTGGTTTAGATCAGTCTCTTCCTCCTGATTTGTTCACACGTGTCTGAGTGTCACCAATATGCAGAACGCTGCAAGTCGCGAGGAAACCAAGATCTCGAATGACATTAAACACCTTTAGCTAAGTGCAGACAGATGAAGGGTTTGCCTTCGCCATTAAGTAAAAAAAAAAACTGTGCCTCCTGGGGAGCTAAAGATCGATTTGTTGTTTTTTTTATCTTTTTGCACGGCAGGTCTGTGGTTTCGTTTTCATTTTTGGGTCTTTTTCTCCAGTATCTCCATTGATCAAAAGGGGCTGAATGGATGATGAGACGAGGCTTTGATTATGGGATCAATCAGTGATGTGACTTGGAGTAAGCTGTCGTGATTGGTCGGAGATTTAGCCCGAATAAATGTTATTTCTTTGTAAACCTGCCTAGTCTTGAAAGCGCAATTATAATAAACATGATTTACCTCGCATTTATGTAGCAATTGCACTCTGCATGCAGCTCCCACTGGGTAAACATAAAGAGTAGCCGAGACAACCTAAAGTGTCTGTTTTGAAGAATATAGAAAGTGTACTAACATGCTGCATTCCCTGCGTCACAATTATCATGTTTTACTTTAAGTGGCAACTTTTCAGTATTTTGTATGGCAGTCTTTTACACTGACAGATTTATGATATCCCAGGACAATGAGATAACCGTTACACACAGCGACATAATCGTAAAAATGACAATTTAGTCGCCGGTTGCAGATAATGTTGTTTGTAAATAAAAATGTACGCATAAAAAAAAAAAAAAACCCAAATACACAAACAAGCAACTTCTTGGTGGAGTTCCATTCCTTTACTAATTTACGTAACTGTATCCAATGTCAAAGAAAAGATTTGCATGACAAAATAAAATCTTTGCACCAATTAAACTGAGAAACCCCCCCCCTCATATTTCATGTATTGGACCGTGATTGAGTCTGATTACAGGGTTGTCGCTGGTAAAATATTATTCAATGATGACGGGCTTTCAATAAATCCCCCTTGATTAATGATGTAATTATTGCATTCCAGAGAATAGATGGAAAAGACCCTCCTCTCTCCGTACCAATAAAACATGATGTTTATTCTTTACTCTTCTGATACAGTCATTTTTTTGCTTGGAGACAGCAGGGTTTTTTTTTCATTCTTCGGCTCATTAAGATGAGGGAGTGTTGCTTCTCCAATGTTTACACTTACTGACGTTATCGCTCGAATAATTCAGTCGGGTGACACGACTTTCTCACCGCGTTTTCTTTCATCTTGCTGCAGGTGGGCTACGAGAACGCCGGCACCGTGGAGTTCCTGGTGGACAAACACGGCAAACACTACTTCATCGAAGTCAACTCCCGACTCCAGGTGGAACACACGGTCACCGAAGAGATCACTGAGTAAGTAGCAGCTGTTTAAGCTGCTGGGCGGTTGCGGCGCTTGTCGTTTTGTGTGAGCGCGTTCGTCGGGATCATCTGTCCACCGACAGATGTGCGCCCTCGGGGGTCAGATGCTCCCCGGTCTCAAATAAAAGTTGGCCTTTGTTGTTTCGGATCGAGGCGCCTAGAAAAGGAACGAAGTGGAGAAGGGGGGTTGTTGAAAAGCTGGAAAGAATTGTGTTGGAAAAAAAAAAAAAAAGGAGAGCTTGCCGGAGAGACGAGAGCTCGAGCAGGTGGAGTGGGTGAAGAGAGAAGCGGAACGATGAGGTCGGAGGGAGGGTGAGAGACAACCGGGAACGAAGGAGGGAGGGTGAGAGTGAGCGAGAGAGAGGATGATGAAAAAATATAAATAGCCTTCTGCTCTACGGACGACCTGTGAGATTTGCTCAGCTGAGACAACACAGATGGGTCTCGGAGTATTGCGCGCACACCACTTAAACACACACACAAAAACAGGCACAGGTGCATCGGCCCCCTCGGTCAAATCCAGAGCAATGAGCGGTTGTTCGGTACTGACGGTTCACCACTACTGTACACCTAATCTGTGTTTGATATTGTGCATAATATGATCATTTAATCATCGCGGCTGACAGGAGAATCGGCGCGTTGACCCCCTTCCCCCCAAGAAACACAACAATGGCACTTGGATGCACTTTGTTTATTTGTTTTGAGAGAAGCTGTGATTTCCTCGTGCCTCTGGCGTATTCAAACAACTGCCATTTGTTTTCATTTGGGTTCAGGCGTGTGTTTGCCAATGTGCCGCACGCTCGGTTTGGACGGGGGGGGGGGGTAGTGACACCTAAGCACACCCGGACTGGAGCTCAGTTAACAAAATATAATATCTACTAAATGATTGGTCGAGCACTGCACGGCCCAGGGAGCGCACCACACGGGTCACTTACCCACCTGATTAGGCATCTTCCAAGGACTGTGGACATTTATAGCCCCTCCCCGACTCCCCTGGTAGTTCTGTTTCACCTCCTTTGGTCGGACACATTTCATCTTCATGAATTAAAGTGGTATAGGCGCCCGGAAAATAGGCCAGCACCGCTCCAGCCATCCTTCAAGCGTTCGATACCTATAAAAACTTGTGTGGCCGTGCGGTTTAAGATTGTCCTGGTCCTCATCGAAACAAAGTGTGAGTTATTGTGTTTCGTGCCAAAACACACTCACATTGAGGCCTAACAAATGAGTTTTGCTCTCCTCATCTCTCCTCTGCTTTTGTGGTGTAATAACACGACGTGCCGGCGTGCATTATAAACAAAATATGATAAAAAGCTATTTTGGGGGGTACTGCTCATTCAAATCCCACAATGATGGGAATGTGAGCATGTATATGATTACACGTTTAGCAGATGTAGCTGCAATTGAATTCCCTGCATTGTTTAACTCCTGGTGTTTAATACTGTGTAAAATACATTTGAAAAATCCAGGAGGGACACTCCCAAATGTCCCAACAGTTTCATACTAATAATTCTCATTTAGTTTGCAATCCACCAGCTATTATATGGCATTATTCTTGGGCACAATATGAGATGGTGAAGACTCACCGCCTCTGCCCTCCATTTTCGATATTTTTTTTTATTTATCCCCTATATTCTACAGCCCTCTAATCCAGCCTTGCAACGGTCTGTTATGTTTTCTTTGTACCGCGCGCGGGGGGAAACCTCCCATTACGGAGGAGATTTGAAGTTTTGGGGGGGAATCGGGCTCATTTGGACAGGGGCCCAGCAATTGTACTAATCTTGGCGGCGGCGTGCATGGAATGGCACGTGTCGAAGGTTTGCCGTCGCAGCGGGGGCCAGAGGAATGGCGCTCGGTCAAATAGTCAAACTCGCTCGCACTCGGGTACCAGAGCCCCTTCTCGTTCTCCTCTCGCCTCAATCCATCCCGTCTTCCTTCCCAGCCGTCCGTCTCGTGCTGCGATTCCTCCTTCCGGCTCTCCCGCTACGTCTGTCTGTCCTCGGCCGACTCAGGTGCCCCTCCGCCTCTGTCCATCTCTGTCCATCCCTCCAGCCACTCTCTGCTTCTCTCCTGCTGTCATCCGTTTCAGCCCTGTCAGTTTCTCCCTCTGCGCGTCTACTCCCCTCCCTCCTATCTTCTATCTATTTTCTCTCTTTATGACATCTGTCTATTCATTTATCTCTCCCTCACTCCTGTCCTTTACCTCACCCTTGCCCCTCCAACGTCCCCTCATGCATCATCCTTTCTTTGTCCCTTTAGGAACTTGTCCTTCTTCTCTGGCACTCCATCCACATGCCCCCTCCTACCTGTCTGTATTGTCACTCTCTACCTCCACATGTCTCGCTTGCCCCGTGCTTTCATGTATCAGTGCGAGCGCCAGCCAAAAGCAAAGCAACCGTGAAAGAAGGACGTTTGAGCCATTGAACCACATTTGTAACGGCAGCTACGATTCGGCGAGTCATTATGCGGAATCCTTGGTGTATTGGATTTCATTAGCAGATACCTCGGAATAAACAAGCAAGGCATTTACCACTCGGATGACACCGTCTTCCAATTGAAGCCAATGGATGTTTTTGTCTAATAGTTTCAGAGTTGAACAAATCAAATAACCTATTGAAATATTCACTTTTTTAACCTCCTTTGCTATTTGAGTCGTATTGAACATTTTTGACGACCGTAGTTATCAAAGAAGGCGCACACGGAAAAATGCATACGGGGGAAAAAAAAAAAACACTGCAAAGGAACATTATGTGTATACCTATTCGTCTCATTTCCGGCTTTACTGAATCGCTGCACAACAGAGGCAGTTGGGTCTCACTGTGTGTGAGAGACAAAATGCGAGCTCCGTGTAATATATACCGTGTATTGTCTGCGAGGCATGTGGGCGAGATGCCTGTGTGGGAGATGCTCTTCTTTCATACGTGTGAGTGGTTGCGTGAGACCGTAAGACTGCCTCTGCGTTTGCCTTTGAACTTCTCCTCTCTCAAGGTTCAACGTGTCCATAATTCATTTGTAAATGAGCTTCCCCTTATGCATTAAGAGCATCTCTCTCTCTCAGTGACGGCAAGCATTCAGTTCGTGCGTGTCCGGGAGTGTGCACGGGACCGCCGAGAGACATTGTACAGTAGTTCAATTAGCGGACGGGAGTCCTGTAGATCCTACAGTGATGTAATTATACCCCCTGGCTCATGCTGTGCTGTGTGTGCCATCGTAGGCTGAATACAGCAAGATAACAGGCGCCTGTGCCGATAAAACAACGCAAGACGAATGTATTTTGCATTCAATGGAGGGACCTCTGCAATTGCGTTTGACTGGCAAAGTTAGGATGATCATTTTCTGCAGCATCTTTGTTTTTGCATGATCTCACCAGGGCCTTTCGTTGGCAGGAAAGGAAAGCGCAGCTGAAATATCCCCTCCCGCAAGACTGTAATAAATAACGTATTTCCAATCCTAAAAGGTCGTGGAACAAATTGCTTCAAATCCATCACAGGGCCGCCGCGCGACAGTGACAGATCGATGCTAATTTTTTAACAAAAATCCAATAGTGAGCAGATATACCGTATTGACAGGCTTAACTGTGATCTGAGCCACAGTCCCAGTGAAAGGGGAAGAACATAATAAACCTGTTCACGCATGCAGCATGTTAAAGGGGATTAGGAGTCTCATCTCAAAGGCTGCACATAGTATTGCCAGTATTGATCGCTTGATTGATTGCCTAGACGACAATGGTGTTAAATAACCTTGGTAATATCCGTCATAGTCGATGCGTCGAGTACACAGTGGAGCGGCACACGTCTGATTTGAATTTGTTTCCGTGCCTGCAAAGAAAGGCCGTGAACGTACCGCAGAGTGGGAAGTAAAGTCAGAGCTCGGGATCACCTAATACTTCATGTTTAATACTTGGCCCGAGCTGGTTAAGAAAACAAATGCCGCCATTATAACCTTGGAATGAGGCGAGTAAATAGCCAGCCGTGTAATATTGGTATTTTGAAGCATGTTTATTTGTTAGACGGAGAAGGAAGCCGGCGGTGCCTGAGACAGAAGCCTTCATTACATTTAGCTCTAAGTATAGCAAATACACACACGGACGAATAAGCTGCCATTAGAGCAGGATGGTTTAGGAGCTCTGCAAAAAGATTGCGTGCGCCTTTAAAACCAAAGAAACTGGGCCATGAAGCTGTTTTCATCACTTTTATTTTGACAATTCTTCAGACGAAGCGTGTGCTTGTGGCTGGGCGAGAGAGAAAGAACATATTGTGCGTCAGTAATTGGAGAGCTGGTAGGTGTGCGCGCGCGCCTGAGCTGACGCGTCGGGTGCTCGAGAGGAAGTGCGTGCGCGGCACCTGCTTTATTTATCTGTCGAGGCCGGCTAATTAGTCTTAAATGACCACCCTCCATCTTCGCCGGTTCGAGAAAGAGTGACAGAGAGGGAGTGGGAGTCGGCGAAGGCGGAAAAAGGAAACAATGCCTCGCATTAATTGGAAGAGGCTTCTGACAAACGAGAGGTGGAAGTGGAGAGGGAGAGAAAGGACATGAGAGGAATTCCAATGCGCATGGTTCGACCCGACGCCGGCGCGGCCATAAAGCGCGGCGGCGTCCTGCATGACCAAAGGGTTCGCGTCTGTATTCGTTCAATACGTTTATGTCTGTGGAGAATTCTAAGCGTTAAAACAATTCTGTGTGGAGACCATTTATTTTGATGCATTATAATACCTTTTCTCTATCCTTCATTTTGTTACAGAGCCCCCTTTGTGGTGTCCTTCTTTCTGTCATTTATTAATACATTATTATTTTGATTTCATTCTTTCTTTATTTATTTATATTTTTTTCCCCTTCTTACTTCCTTTTTGAATGTAGGTGGTAGCAGCCAGTATCTTTCGCTTTTTCTTTTTTACTCTCGGCTATAACTTGTCGGAGGAATGGTTGCCACGTCAGCAATTATCCTCCCGCTCGAGTTTTCCCATTCGGGATCATTGTTACTCTAAAGACATTCTGAAGACGAGCTGGGATGCCCCTCCCTTCAACCTTTGATACCTCCTTTCTTCCTACACATTGTGGAGAGAATCTCTTCATTCTCTCCATTGACCTCGCCCAAGTATCGCCGGTCCCAGTATAATACGCTGGCTTCACCACCTATAGAATCTGTCTGTTAACACGATATAAATAAGTAAGACCATCAATGCCCGGAAAGAACTGTAAAATGCATGGCTCAATTTTGGATGATAAATGGTGTCTTAACAATACATCAATACCATACCAAGTAAGTTCAATGCAAATAGCTCTCTGCTGTCTGGCCCTTTTTGGTTTGGTGTTTATTTTTCCCATTTTTTGCTCTCTCCCCCCCGTCTCCCTTCTCCTCTGTGTATTCTCCCATCTATTATTGTCCTCCTCAACATCACAAGAAAAACACATATTTTAGTAAAACATCCACAGCCTTCCCTTTGGCTCCACACATTCGGAGTGTGTGTGTGTGTGTGTGTGTGTGTTTGTGTGTGCGGTTTCCATTAAATAACAAACTGACAATGATATAGCACAGAGATGCTTGGATGATTTGCCTGGATGCACTTTAATAAGTTAGTTGATGTTGATCATAATTGCAAATGTTTGCGTTTGAGTTAATATCGTTTATGACACGACATTACCTGAATCTGCCTCCATTACCTTACGATTTGTTACCGATGTAAAACGTATTTAGACTCGGCTATTTTGTGCAAATTGTTCACGTACAGTAAACACTAATGCAAAGTGAATGGACGGCATTTACATGGTGCTTTTTTTAGTCCGCCGACCACTCACAGTACTTCAGAATGTGTGCGTGTCACACGCGCACACATTCATACACTGATGACAAAGCATCAGGAGTAGGAGTGGTGCTCAAGGACACCTGGACTTTGCGTCCACGACGTGACTTCTTTACCTCCTGTGCCCCCGGGGCCTTTGTTTGCGTTCGTGCACTCGAGCGAGTGCCTTTGTTTGCGTTTGTGAGCACATCATAAAATAATTTTAAGGTGATTATGATTGCGCAGTGAAGCGTGCAGTGAGTGATTGAGAAGTGAGCGGATGAATAAGAATGGGAAATGTGTGAGTGTGCGCCTGCGTTCTGACACCCAATCCCATTTGTGTGTATGTGTGTTTGATGGAGAGGGAGAGAGAGCTTGGTTATAATCATAGCTGCCATTGATTTATGGTTGAATACATTTGTTTATTATTCCTTGGATGTAACGTTTCAAGTCTACATTTATATTTTTCACTGTCTACTCCTCCAACGTATAAACTCACTGTGATCGTTTTTTTTTTTTTGTTTGTTTAGTCCTCCGAAAATCGTTATCGGTGTTTCCATGGCGATGACCTTTTCTTTTGATATTTCAAATGAAAAGCTGTAGGTTTCCTGTGCCGCCGCACAATCCTCTTCATGGGTGATCCTCGCAAGATTGCACTGCCTTACGGAAAGAGCGACGCCATTTAAACCCCAGTTTGCATGAATTACCATGACCTAAATGATAAATTAAACTGTCATTTCCATACGTTCTGTCCAGTAATCCCCCTTGGATTTCTCCTGGGCCTTTTCTGCCGACTTGGGGCCCCTGAGCCCAGTCGTATCAAAGAACTTGACTTTAGTGGATCATGGGTAAGGCCCTGGGACACATCAGGCCTCTGATGGAGGCTCTGGCTCCAGTGTCTGCTACCGAAGAGAAGTGTCAAAACCTGACAAAAACGTTCATATTTAATTTGACTGTGCCGTCAAGAACCTAAAGGGGGATTCGTCCGGCTCCGATTTCACTGCGCCTCGTCACAAATTATGCGCTCAAAAAAGGTGGCTGGAGCGCTGTCTCGGTTGAACCCACCAGATCGCAGGTCATGTTAGTCGATACTTTTCGAACGGAAACTCCCCGCGCACCCACTGGCAGAGTGGACGCCAGGCATCGCCGCGTGCATTTAAAATGAATCGCCGGCGTGCCTGTCAGCGAGCTGTGAGCGGAATAAAATGGGGGGGGGAGTGAAATGACAAATGAAATGTGTCCCGGCTGGACGTGAGGAAAGCTTTGCCGCGCGGGCCTACCTATCAGCGGTGCGCGCCGCGATACCTGTCGGGGGCAGATTTTATTTCATAAGCCTCGTGCGTAAATTGCCTGCCGTCACTCTCGGCCTCCCCCTGTCCGCGTCGTCAGAGAGAGCGCATCCGTCGCAGCCACATTCACGGTCTGCTCAGAGCGCCGGCTTTAATTAGGACGGTTTCCTGCTGAGGTTGAGTTTGGGCACCATCAAGCTTGTTGATCCGTATTTCGAGGAATGAAGTCAATATTTGCACAGGTTACACGGTGCACGGGCATGTTTGTGTGAAGCGTATCTTCATTTCTCCTTTTTAAAAAAAAATCAGCATCCCCTCCTCTTTCTGCTCTCAACGTGCACCACCCCCTTTTTTTCTTCTCCCTCGTGCAATCGCTCCCTTTCTCCCATCCACCTCCTCCTTGCTCTAGTGTTAAAAATCCTGAGGGCAGCATTGTGGTGGCAACGCTGTGTGCACCAACTGAGCACAGTTCTCTCCCCGGTCCTCTCCGCAGCACGGCTAATATGACTTATGTCTTTCCCTATTGGCTGCCCTTTCCGTTTGCTTTTCCTTGATCATTTTCTCCGCTGTTAACTTGCCTTTGCCTTCCTTCAGTGTTACTTCCTCCCCCATCGCTGCGCCCCTTGTTCTTCCCTTTGATGCCGTAGTCATAGCACTTTTTTTTTTTTTTTTTCTCCCCCCGCTAACCCTAACCCTCCTCACTGATGCCACCATTTTATTCTGCCCGAGCTCATATTTCACACTTATCACATTATCTTGGCTGGGTGTGTGACTCACAGTGGCGTGTTTCGTGATGTGTGCATGCATGTCCGTGTGTTTCGGATGTGCTTTTATAATGGGCTTGTTGTGTGTTTGCATGTTTCATAGGCGCTGATGGTGGGATATCTTCCTGCCACAGGTGCGTGGTGGTAGCTGATACATTTTTGACTATGTGTGCAGTTATTGTGTTGTTGCACACGTCCATGAGTGTGTGTGTGTGTGTGTGTGTCTCTGTATGTGTGTGTGGCTCATTTATCTGACTTTTCTCTCTCTATTTGTGACTTCCACTGTGCAATTTTCCAAGTGAGAGAACTCGGATTGCATTTTATCAGGCCTGTATGGGCTTTTGCATTTTTTTTTTTATCTGCGTGTATGCGACTGCTGGCGCCCATTTGTGTGTTTTGTTTAGTTATATGTGCCTTTTGCAGACTTTGCTCCAAATCACTGACATCCCCATAGGTTCTATTTTAAACCAGGTTATGGATTAAACGAACACAGTTGATTTAGAGCTGTGCAGACCAGCACGATGTATGGAAACATACCACAACAATATCACGTTTACACATTAGTCCAGACCTAGTATGGGCTCACAGGATGTAAGTATGCAGCCCTTATGTTTGTGAGAGGTTTAACCTTGAAATGTCTTGTCTGACATCAAATCACCTCCTTTGACATTGTTAGACTAAGCTGCGTCATGCACCTTGGACAGAAGGAATAATAGAACCTACGCAATAATGCATCACTCCAAAGGGGGTTTCTAGACGGGTTCCAGTCAGACATCGGGCACAAAAGATATGAATTCCTCCATCTTTCGAGACGCATACACCTCCCAGGTTTATCCGCGTCAGCAGGCAATCTGTGGAAATGGCCTCTACGAGGTCTCCGTTCCCTGTGATGTTGGCATATGAAATGACCCTGTAATTAGCCAGTGTTCTTCCTGTCTCGCCAAAGCCGTGGGGATTGTGTCTCGTGTGGTTTTGAACAAATATGATCATGCAGGGAGAGCACCGAGCTGTGGAAAGATTGTCTTTTTCCCCCGACCAGTTCAACCACCGGACGATCTGTGAGGCCGTGTGTGTGTGCGTGTGTGTGTCTCTACACCGATGTAATGAGTGAGAGCAATTAAGGGGTTGAAGCTTCCGTATAACTCGTAGTACATAAACGAGTGAGTGAGTGAATGTGCCGGTGCCACCCCTGTGAAATATTAAGTACAACGTGAGTGCATGGTTGACAAGTGAGATACTACATTTCAAACACATGTAGATTATCCAGTCGGTATTTCAACCAAAGGGGGAAAAAGAGGCATTGGGTTATTAATTGATTTATTCAGGGGAGTCTGACAACGTGCCGTCGTCAGCAGTTTCCAGATGTTTCGTTTCAGCAGAGGAGCTAAGCGGGTCACTTACCGCTGCGCGTAAGGAGCTGCGAGGCAGTAAGTGGGTCCGAGCTGGAAGTGAAAATATTTAGACTGTCAGTTTTTGCGCTGTTGATTGTTTGGCGTAGTTGTTTGCCTGACACATTGGTTTTTCTGTGTTTTTTTTTTGTTCCCTTTGCTCTTGCAATGCTTTTGGGACTGTGTTGTCTGCAAACATATCCGAAAACAAGATCCAAAGTTCCCCCACGGATTTTAATATGGTTTCCAACAGAAATCCAATTTAAAAGCAACCGCCACCTCCATCCGCAGATGACTGCATGACGCGGAGCATTCAGTCCGAAAGATTCCTCTCACAATGACTTAATGACATTCAAATATTGTGTGTATTTTTTTTTTTGTCCAGACATGTTTGGGATGGTCAAACTGCAAGTGAATATAAATAGGCTTATTAGACCAAATTTCTCCCTGAATAGTAACACGGTGCTTCTGTGCATTAGTATGAAAGGCCCTGTTTTCATTGTGCAGCGACTTCAGTCTCATTACAAATACCGTGCGTTTGTGTTTGCTCTCGTCTGTGTGTTTGAATTCACACTCTCCCCACCTCTGTCCGCCTCCCCCTGGCATCCTCGTGCGCTGCCTCCATTCGGCCTTTGTTGGTCCCGTTCCCCCGGCGCCGGAGTTATTTTGTATTCCTCTCCTCAGCCTTCCGTCTGCTCCGTAACAAGGAGAGCGGGACTTATTAATAGGCTGATAGTGAGCCCTGGAAAAAAAAAAAAAAAAGGAGAGAGAGAGCTGAAAAGAAGGGGGATATCTAATCAAATAGGCTTCATTTTTGGGGGGTTTGTGTGTGTGTGTGTCATTTAGAATCGTGTGTGTCCATATCCGACCCTTTTCCACACTTTCACCGTATTCTAGCCTTTTTCTCTTCCACTTCTGCCTGACGAGGGTTTCTCTTCTCCTTTTACATTTCCCTTCTTTTTTTTTCATACATTTTAATTGTTTTTTTGGTTCGTTTTTTGCCCATTTCCGTGCTTAATCGGGAGCGCGGCTATTTCCCCTGTCCTCCGTCCTGTTCTGTTCTCTCCCATTTCTCCCTGGCGTTTCTTCATTCTCCAACTCCCTTCTTCTTTCTCTCCTCACGCTGATAACCTGTGATTAATATTTGCCTCTCTCCATCCCTTTTCTCCGCCCGGCTCTGTTTGCGGTTGTGTGTCGAACAGGCAGCAAGGGGTTTTTTTGGCTGCCAGCTAAATCGATGTCAGAATGCCATCCGCATGCCACAATGATTCAAATTTCTTATTTCCCTCCCCGCATGCCGACAACTTATCCCTCCCGCCCGTCTCTCCATTCCTCACCTCCCCTCTCTCTTTCTCTCTCTCTCTCTCTTATCTTTCTTCTGTTGACGGTCCAAAACCATCTATTGAAATCATACCAGACAAGACGGGAGGCGTGATGCCTTCCTCCTCACTGCGTCCTCCCTGTCTTTCTTTTTCTTCACCTCCGTTTGTTTTTCTTTAATATTCTGTCTCTCTCTCGCTCCATTTACCCTATCTTTATTGTCCTCTCCATCTGTCCTTCACACCGTTCTCCTTAATTTGTTCGTCCTCCTCTTTTCGATCTCAGGTCCTAGTCTTTCATTCCCTCCCTGTTGATTTCTACTCTTGTCGTTGTTTGT
The DNA here is from genome assembly GCA_016785305.1 of Colistium nudipinnis. Taxonomy (NCBI): domain Eukaryota; kingdom Metazoa; phylum Chordata; class Actinopteri; order Pleuronectiformes; family Rhombosoleidae; genus Colistium; species Colistium nudipinnis. Next base: position 108,586 of record JAFBJU010026043.1, on the reverse strand, counting down.
GTTTCTTTTCCCTATTCCCATGCAAGGGCTTCTGCTTTCTGTCATCCTGTTTTTTTTTTTCTTCTTCTTCTCATCCATCCCTGCAGGCCCCATTGGAAGCACATTGTCAGTATTTCCACTTTATTCAGAGAAGAGTCTGTGTGTGTGTGTGTGTGTGTGTGTGTGTGTGCATGGTGTGTGCACATCTGGAAGACAGGAGTTGGCATTAGTTTTTTGAGCGAAATGAGAAATACATTTCTGCTTTGCTCTTTGCCGCTTGCCCCGGAGCCATCGTGAGAAATGTGCTTATTTATTCACCGGAGACATTGGTTTGCGTGAACGTGAACAAAAACCCAAGTGCTTTGTAAATACACACACACAAACACAAACAGCCCTGATACAGCACGGACTCCGTTCACTAATGAAGTTTTGGAAATCAAGTGTGCACTTCAAAAGGACTAAATGTTTGTTGCATTTCAAGGCCACATTAGGGATGGGGGGAGGTGGGTCGGGAGACAATGGAAGATGAAAGGATGAGAGTGGAGGCAGAAAGAAAACTCAAAGGGAGGAAAGTTAGCCGGAGAGAAGAGAAACAGGAAGGAGGAGCAGTTGATTGGAAGAGGTAGAATTTATTAGAAAGAACACAAGAGTGGAAAGCACAGATTTTTATTTTTCATTTTTCTCACTTTCCCCTCCTTCCTTCCGCCTTTTCCTGCAGCCGCATCGCCGCCTGGCTCTCATTTCCGTCCCACTCGCCTTCTTGGCCCTTTCTTCCTCCCTTTTCTTATCAGTCTCATCCCTCCGTTCCTTCTTCCCACTTTCGTCTTCCCTCTCCGTCGGCCCACCACCTTCCCTTTCTCCCGGTGCCGTTTATTTTGATTCCGTCTGTCCTTTTTGCGAGAGGCCAAATCACACTCCCACTTTTCCCCCCCTCGCTTTTTTCCAGCATTTTCTTTTTTAATCCCCTACCATACTCCCACTCCTCTCATTTAAATGTGTGCTCTCTTGCTGTGACTTAGAGATGTGCAGCTCTGTCCTTCATCCTCAAGTATCTCGAGGCTGGAGTAGAAGATCATTTTTACCTTCCTGCCCGTTTGTCATATTTCATTGTCTATCTCTTCATCTCTTGTGCCCACACCGAGCTGCCTTCCTCTCCTCTCTGAGCCATTTCATTCTTTCTCTCCCTCTCTCCGAGTTTTATTTCTGGGCACACCGCCAGCCCCATCTCCCTTGCTAACGAGCTGAGTGAACGACTGCAAATGATATGCAATTAGTACTCAGCCTTCGTGGTGTCTCTGTGTGTGCGTGCGGGCGCGTGTGTGCGTACTCACGTATGACAGCCAGAGTTGTGCGTACTCGCTACTGAATGCCTATGTCAGTGCGAGATGTGTGTGTGTGTGTGTGTGTGGCTGCATGCAATTAGGTTCTAGTGAGTGCTAGTCTAATGTAATTTTCATGTTCTGTGTATAGATGAGGAAGTGTCCAGTGAGGCCGAGGCATGCAAATCTGTGCAAGCATGTGTGGGCAACATCGTGAGGGCCCTTTTCACTAATACTGTGTATGCATAAATGTGTTTTGTGTATACATTTTTATGAAGATATCTGAGACTCAATGCAACACATTTTTGCGTTCTGACCTCTCCAACCCAGACAATCGAACCCCCGTGCATATCTCAAGGCAGACAGGATCATTAATTTTCATACAATTACATTTGAATGAAACCTTTATTGCACTCTTGACTCCGGTGATGACCTGCAGTAATCCCGATTAATCCTCCTTTAAAGGCGATTGTAAATCTTCACTTTGAAATTCATGTCTGTCCTTTTGTCGTATGGAAGAAGATGTATCGGAATTCATGCAGGTTGATTAATTTCACCGTATCATTTGGTGGTTTGGACAAGCTGGGCTAACCGTATCAAATAATGGATAAACTCAAGTTAAAAGGATGTTAATCACATATGTCACATGCTTGATTTATTCCATAAACCTGTATTTTCCAACACAAGTGCCGTAGCAACGTGGGTGCTTAAGGATGTGCTAAGATATGTTAATTTTGATGTGATGCATTTTTCATCAACCTTTCATCACATTAGCGTTACAAAAAAAGACAATCTGGCTAAACTAGTTCTCAGGATTGTAGCCAGTGCTGGACTGTGAATAATTTGGTTCCTCCCTTGGTTCTTGCTGTGGAAAACGAGTGCATCTTAGCTCGCTGATGTCTTATTTCGTCAGAAAACAAATGTAAGATATTTACGAGCATCTCAGAAGATGTCAAACAGGGCTCCGTCAAGACAGGAAGACCAAATGCAAAGTGAAATACTTCTATATGAGGTAAGGTACTGACAACGTTTCAAAGAACAGATTCCGTGAGTCGACATTTTGTCTGTGACACTTGCGGGGGTTTCCATTTTTCTACTTTATAAGACCACAGATCAAACATAAAGCCAGCGCTCACTCAGCCGCTCTCAGCAAAGCAAACGCGCAACTGGCAAACAGTCAAGAGATGCCAGGAAGAAAAATTGACAGGCGGTATTGGTCCTGACATCCCAAAAGATTCATATGTATATTGTTTAACACTGTCAGGAATAAATAATAAGTTCACACCTTTGACACGTCAGAGCCTCGGCGAGCGGGGAAAACAATGCTCTACGAGGAGACATCGAGAATGATGAAGGCGAAGAATGGATAGATTTTTTGTTTGTTGGGTTTTTTTCGGCTTATTGTGTTATTTTTAAGGAAAAGTCAGTCACGAAACATTCCGATAGAAGGCTCAGATTTACCACGAGGTGTATTTCCACGACTTCACAGGGAGGCAGCCTTTCCATTTGGCTTGATGTAATGTGGCTGTTGGCTCATTATGTGGAGTATGCACGGCTAAACCCACATTTCAGCCGTAATGACAGTGGCCTACAGGAAGGTCCTGCGCTATTACCTCATGTAATCTTAAGGCTGAGTGGAGGAGGGGTTGAGTCTCAATCCACTTATTATTTCACTTGACTTTGTGCTTACATGCCGCGTATTCCAAAACAAATATGTGTTTAATCAAATTTCCACCAAATAACTGACGCAGAGCACACATTTAGGCCGAGTGATGTCGTCGCTCAGGAGTGGTCCATAGGGCCCGAGGCAAAAATATAATTGAACTCCGCTGTGACCCCCGGTGCTCGGTAGGTACTTCTATGGCAGGTGCCAATTTTCAAAATGCATGAAGCTGGAGGAAGCGGGGTGCGTTTCCTTTTTTACCGTCGTGCATTTTTGAATTCTTATTTGGTTAAAGGCATACAGCCTGCTTTTTGTGTAGTCAGACTGTATTGTGGAACTTGCTAATGATACCAGAGACTTTTGTTCCGTCACCGGATGAAACCGAGGGACAGATGTTGCTGCAGGCTCCTTAATTTGTCAGAATCAAATTAGTATACAATGCATTTCGTCAACCCTCCAGGGTCCGTATTCAAATCAGTGTTGCCTTATGTTTCGAAAGTAGAAGAATTATGTGAGGGGGGAAACGAAAAAACTTGGCCAATCCTGATTTGTAAGGAACACGCATTGATTCCAAATCTTTGGCTCTTGGCTCAAAAAATTCTTCTCCCTTGTCTCATTTATGGTTGAAACATTTATCTGCATTGTACTAAGGGGATTCCACTTCGGTAAGTAGGCAGCAATTAGAAAAATGAGCAAATGGCAGCAAATATGTGAGGGGTTTGGCTTTCTTGTGTTAATTGCTGTTTTTGTTTTTGCATCAATTTTCATGAATATGCAAGTAGAAGAGTGGCTATGTTAATGAGTGGGAAAATGACAGAACAAATGTGCAAACAAATAATTGTACCATATTTTTGGCTTGAGCAATCTTTAATATTTGTAAACTGGGAATCATTTCCACCTCAACCACCACCATCCCTTGGTGACTCATTTTCCCCCGTCCTTTTCTTATTTAAGGACATTGGGAGTTTCATATTCATAAAGCTGTAACAGAAACATGACGTTATCGCCCGTCCTAGTTATCGCACCAGTCTGATGCATAATTGTCCTTCTGTTTGGCCAGAAATGTGGATCCCAGCCAATTGAGACATTTAAAAAGACTCCGTCCAAAACTGTTAGACTCGCTTTTTTATGTTGTGTTTATGGTTTCATTCAGTGTTTAAGGCAGAGAGGCTTTCCACTTATCTGTGTGTGTGTGTGTGTGTATGTGTTTATGTTCAGCAGTGGGTGGGGTGCGGGGGACACAGCTGCCGTCTGTGTCTGTCAGCTGCGGCGAAAATCTGTCCAGAAAGGCAACAAAGACAAAATAGTTGGAGTATATTTTGACTGCATTAGTCTGCGCAAGGTCACAAAGCTTAACCTAGAAAGTCTCATTTGAGCTTTACATTTGAATAAATGCATACAAATGAGCCACGATTTATATCAAGGGTTATAACTCATGGAAATGCAAGAAAATAACTTCTCCCTGCCCCTCTCAGATTTGAATTATTTCTAATAATAAGTAATTACTGAATAAAGATTTACATAATGAAGTGTGTGTGTGCGTGTGTGCGTGTGTGTGTGTGTGCATATATACACTCATATGCATGCATTTGTTATTGGGTGAAAATGCATTGTTAGATATATGTAAATAAAATAACTTTATGACACACACTGATTGGGAAAGACACATGTTGTGTTACTACTAAAACTGTTTTAGTTTTAGTAGTGTTATTTTGTGGGGTTTATATCACATTGGCTTTCTTCTGAGACCAAGAGTAGCGAAATGTTATCATTGAATAACTGCCTTTGTTGCTTCAACCCATGGTGTTGGCTGAAAATATAAATTCACCGTTCAGTAAAGGGGAAAATAAGAACCATTCAAGTTGTGTTCATGGCTTCAATCAATTCACTCCACTGATCACTGAACACTCTCGCTTTTTTTTTTTTTTAACAGTGTGGACCTGGTACATGCCCAGATACATGTGTGTGAGGGCCGCAGCCTGCCAGAACTGAGCCTCAAACAAGACAAAGTCCGGGTGAACGGCTGTGCCATCCAGTGCCGAGTGACCACCGAAGACCCGGCCAGAGGTTTCCAGCCGGACACCGGCAGGATTGAGGTAGGCTCCAATTTAAAATGACACGTCCAAGTAGTTTTAAAGCAAACTTTAGTGGACATGAAGATTTTCATTTCCATATTCGGCTTCTCCTTTCGAATAGTTATTCCTGGACATATACATAGTCTCTCTTCCAACCGCGTGGAATGAGCACCGTTTCAGTGAAGTCCATATGTCATATGTGTAGGTGCCATCTCACCACTCGTCAAATGTACGCTCATGTTTTTGTCAAATGTCAAACTGCTCCTATATTGGATATTCAGGTCTCTGAGTGCGGCGCACCGTAACCTTTTGGTGGTGTGGCATTATCCGTCGTCGAGAAATGTCTGCAATCTATAGCTGAAGTGCCTCTATTACGTTACGGCCCTTTTTATGTGGTTAAAATGGCACAAACATAACCCTATGAAATCCTATAGGCGTCATACTTCATGTGTCAGTGTCTGCGTGTGTGTGTATGTGTGGGTCACAGCTGCAGATATCAACTTGCACGTGAATTATAGGTCTGTCACACACTTTCACGTAGTTGCTTCCAGTGCTGCAATTATAAACGTAAATAGCAATACAAGTGTTGTGAGGGGGAAGATTTCCCTGGGTTCCTGCGTTTTTTTTTATCTGCATCTTTATCTCTCTGTGATAGTGTGTGTGTGTGTGTGTGTGTGCATACAAACGTATTCTATTGCCTTTATGATATACGTTTATGCGTTCATGTTTGTTGCTTGAAAATACTTCGTCCGGGGAGAGTGTGGCCATGTGAGAGGACAGTGATTTTCTCGGACAGTGTTCCGGCAGGAGAAGACACGCGGGTCACTCTGTGAGTGCTCTGCCTCTTCATCCCCGCTCACATATCCTATATGCCGAGGTGCACCGTACATGCCATCGCTCACTGTGTCTCTCCACATGTCCCTCCAGCTGATGATGTCTGATCCCTGATGCTTTTTTTTTTTGCTGTCAGGGCCTTTTTTTATACATTTGTTTCCGTTCCACACTGTACATCAGCCCTGCTCCTCTTGCCTTTAAATTGTTCTCCTCCATTTACTCTATCGTCTCCCTTTCCTTAATGACTTTGTTTTTGCCGTTTCTCTGTGAGCTTTTATAGGCCTTAACTGTGTCGCAAACGCACTTTGCAAATAATTAAATGGTAATGAAAGCCGTTTTCTGAATCGATAAAAATGGCTGTTTAGAATTACAACAGGAGGTTTAGAAAGACTAAAACAGCTATTTAACGGAATAAAACAAAAGAAAATCAGGCAATTTTTTTTATTTTTTTTAAGATAAAGTCGAGAGAAAAATGGTGCTTTTGACCTCAACAGGGCACAGTGCTTTAAAGGGCCTGGGGGTCCAATGTCCACGGCTGGATTACGCTTGGTTTGTAAACTGGACTAGGCCAATATGGAAGGAATCAGCTCTGGGGTAAAACAATGTGGAATTGTTGAACGGTGAATGAAACATGTAATATTGTGTGACATGCACTGTTTTCTTCTGTCTCCTGTCACAAATTGTAGAGCTCAGCCGCATAGTGGAGTTAGACAGGGGGAAGATGATCAGAGTTATGATATTATCGTCTCCATGTCATTTGCTGGAATTGTCAAGACTGTAAATTCCTGGAGACCCCCCCCCCCTCCCCGCTCTGTCCCTCTTCTTTGCTGCTTGTCAGGCACGCGGTGAATAAAATACCGCAGCTGGTGACTAGCAGTGCCTTTTGACTCGCCGAGTGTGATTGAATTCGACTTGCACCGGTGGCCTCCCAATCCACGGATGGTTGCATTGTGCGCGTGGATTTATCTCTCCTTAAATTTTAGTCCATTAAATGATTTCCCAAGAGCAGGTGTTTCAGTTTGAATGGCTCACCAAGCACAACCATTTTTTTTTATATCATTAACCTGATTAAAACGAATGTATCTGACAATGCAGCTTTTCTCACCTGTATTGGATTTTCAGGTATGCCGTCCAATATAATATAATGTAAACTATTCAAATAAAACCCCCCATTATGTGCTATTGTCACATTCGGGGCGCATTATTTCTCGCTATGAAAATCACCGCTTTTACCGTGTGGTGTGTTTCTCCATGTGCCGTCTGGGAAAACTAGCTGTGCAAGAGCTTGTGACCTTTTCACGTCAAGGACCTTCTTCTTTGTTTTCACCACCTGATACTTTCCTCTCCGGCTCCCACAGCATCATTCGATTTTCCCCTTCCACAGTGTCTTGAAACACTGACTGCGTGTCGTTTTTATGTCCTAACTCTTCCTCATCCCTTTCCTTATCCCATCCAAGCACTACATCATACTTCCAATCCATTCCAACCTCGTTTCTCTTTTCCCCCACAATCCACCCTTCTCCCTCTCCGCTTCCCTTCTTCCTCTGGAGTCACGCAGCTGAGCGGTGAAATAGGCCAACGCCGGGACAGACCCCCCTCACCACCAAAATCATCATGCATTATTAATGAGCCAAACACAGTTAACGCGAAAAAAGAAAAAAACATGGATGAAGGAATTCTGCGTTTGAGACGGATGAATAAATTATGACCAAAGGCCTGTGACAAGGTCAGCGACTGAGTGACGCAATGAGAGATGGAGGGCAGGAGAGTGGGGGAAAAAAGAAGTCCTCCTGCTAAGGGGCTTATTATGTGTGAAATGGACCAGCAGACCGACCCCGAGTGTATTTTCCCCGGTTAAAACTTAAATATTGGTTCATTTTGATGATTCCTTGCACTTGAAAACTTGGGGAGGGGAGGGACGGAGTGCACAGTGTTGGATCAAGCGAGGAGGAGGAGGAGGAGGAGAGCGAGAGTGCTAATGCAGCACCTTGACATTTTGTAGTTTATGGCTCTCTGCTGTTTGTTTCTTTGATTAAAACACATTCACTCAACGTGTTCATACTTTTAAAATTGACGCCGTGTGCGTGTATGTGGGAATGAAAACTATTTCTGTGTTTGCATGCCCCGTCCTCTAGAGAATAGTTAGTAGTTAGTTCGAAAATAGGTTGAGTCCTAATTAGCCTGAGTGTGTTTGTCTCTCTTCATACAGCATCATAAACACCTTCATTTGCACACCACAAGCGTCCCGCACCCCTGGTTTGTTTCCTATCGACAGCACCGGCATTTGTCGTCATTATCTTTCCATTTTCTTCATTTCCATTAAGAAAGCTGTCCGTCAGCGATATAATTGGTGTTGGATGACCTCGGGGTTGTTTTGGGCTTGTTTTTGTGTAAAACGGAAAACCAAATCAAGAGCTCTAACGTGGTAACATCGATTCTTGCAGTTTTATTTTCCCCCGAGATGCCTCAGAAAGTTAGTTGTGGGCAGGTTGCGCTAACTTCCTCTAAGACACCGGTAATATATCTTTATTTTACCCTTGGTCTAAACCAAATAGAACCCTGCAGGGGTGCAAGCATACTTAACAGTTAAAAAGCTGCCAACCGGTAAAAGAGAGCATTGGGGGACACACTTTGTGCACATGCTGCCTTGTTAACTCCGGCAACATCCAGGACCCCTGACCATGTGTTGGAACACTCAGTAACACACTTACCTGTGGGAGGGCGAACCAGCAGCACCGCAGCCACACACGGGCACACGCGCGCGCAGTCGCACAGGGTGTAATTTCCCAAGAAACCACCCTTGACCTCGAGAAGGTCGGGCGTAGAGAGCCCTCAACGTGAGCAGACTTAATCACACATCTCTGCAGATAGAACACTGTGTTACAGAGGATAGAGCCATGTTGTGTATGCTTTTGTATAACAACCACCCCCCCCCCACACACACACACAAAAGCGACACCTTTTAAGCGATACCTCGCCCAACACATACACACTGTCCACTCCATCTCTGGCACTCATTGCCACGGTAATTATGAGCTTAAATTAGCCCAGTATTTTATGGAGTGACATTTCTCCATTTTCCTCCATTAGGGTACCCTCGACTCAATTTTCCGCTCATGCATTTTGTGGTATTGTCCAATTACTGTCTCACTTTACCCCCTCCTTCTGTGCCTCTAACGCCTATCCATCCCCTCACCGCTGGCTGCATGTCATTACATAACTATTAAAGGACAATATGGACAGAGGAAAAAATAATCATGGTTAAACGGTGCAGAAATCATCACTAATCACATGTTGTCAGCAGCTTGCGAGGTCACAAGTATTGGGAAAAATGTTTTTATTCATTTGCACACATAGGTCACTATGGGGAGGCTAATTTTCTAATTTATGAGGAAATAAACTTGCTGTTCAGGACAGATACTTAAAACTTAGTTCAAGTGACGGCATGTAGTGCTGAATTTAGACTTAAACATATGGTGACATTGTGAAAATGAATATCACCCATATCTCTGCCTTTTTTCCTCCTGCTTCTTAAGTTATTGTCCTCTTTCAAAAATCCATAACATAAGAATAATCACGCTACACATGTGAGCACTGTCTTCTTCTGCGTGGCAATACAATGGGGCCACAAAATGCTCTGCTCGAAGCCATAAAGACCAAAAAAAAATGTTCTATTCATATACATCTCCCCAGGAACACATAGGACCACAAATCTGGCCACGGATTCTCTCTCAGTGCAACTCCTCCGCAGTAGTGGGTGTCCCATTTCCTTCTAAAGCCATCTCTATCCTCCCCTCGATCTTTTTCTCCCCTGTTGTCCATCTCACCTTTTTTCCTCCGGAGCCATTTTCATCCGCCCCCTCCCCTCCTCGTGCTGTCATATTTTCGGCGTCCGTGTTTATGTATGTGGGTTGGAGCGCCGGCAGCTGTGTGGCGGGATTATTGTGCGGTGCATGCACGTAGGCGTCGTGTCTCCGCAGGTGTTTGTGTGTCTTTGACTTAATGTCCTCGCTGCGCGGACGGGCCTCGTCCCCGAGTCATATTCCTGTCGTTAATGTTGTTTTTCCAGCCTATCAGCGGCCTCCTCCCTCCACACTCACTCTCCCTATTTATCATCCCTTCTCTTTTTCTGTCACGGTCTTTCCCATCTCCCCCTTTCCACTTCACACCTTCTCTGTGCTGGCCTCCTTTGTAGTTACGATATACTATTTCTCATTCTTGTCTTTCCCACGTGCACCTTTGTCTCTTTGCACCCCTCCTGTTAGTTGATTTGTTTCTGCAGCTTCATATTTTCCTTTTCTTCCGTTTTTTTTTTTCTTTTCTATGTGCTTTTCTCTCTCTCCTGTTGCTGTTGCGGTCTTCCTTCACTTTATTCTCCTCATTCCTTTCCTTGCTTCTAAAGCCCCCCCCCCCCCCCCCCCCCCCCCCCCCCGCGCCATTACTTCCTCCTGTCCTTTCTCCTCCCCTTTACTCTCAATGGAAATCTTTTCCTTATTTGTCCAATATTCTTCCATCCGGCTCACCCCTCCATAACGCGTTTATTTCTAAATCGTATTCCTTTCTTCTCTCCCTCCGTGCCTTTATATACACCTGCTCCCCGTTTTAACAAGACACATCTATTTTTGTTCTTTCACCACCCTATTTGTCATTCCTTTCTCTTTTTATACCCGTTTGCCATTTATACTGCTTAGCCATGGAATACAGTCTTTCGCTTGTTTATGTGTTAAAGTCCAGAACCGAGTGGTTAAATTAGTGAGTTCCCACGTCTGCCCTGGGTGTGAGTTTTAATTAGGTCCCTTGTTCGTGAGTGCGGGCCTGCCTATTTGCGACTCAGCATTTTATTTTGCACGCCGTGCAGAATGGCTGAGCTAGATTCGAACAGGTGTCAGGTGGTGTATTTGTGTGCTCTGTTGTGCGTTTGATTTCCGTGGGAGTGAAGCACGAAGCAGTTCGCTGGAGGGAGGTTGGTACAGACTAAGTAACCTGTAGTCTTGACATGGCATCATCTGGGAATACTTTTCTCTGTAAACTGTAAATTGGGCTTCATACCCCTATTCAAGGCCCCACATTTGTTGGCATCCCAGCCTTACATATTAAGACGATGAAGATGATGATAAACCGCAAAGCTGCGAAGATAAGTTAAGTTCCCTGCAATAGATCCTGTCAGAATTGTTTTCGGTTTTTAAGAAGCATCACTTTTATACTTTTACCTCATTAACGCTTGGAAAACAGTTGAGTCTTATACATTTGACTCATCATATGATTGCAGAATTTTATTTGAAGGAAATCCCTGTGGGGTAGGAGAAGTTTGACAAGATTACATCTGAGGCTCAGATTTCTTAAATTGATTTGCCGCATGTTGTTCAGTGTGACCCAATACAGTAATGAGGAAACATCCAGCATCAACTCGATATCAAGGCAAATACGTGGGAATTAGAAAAGTGAAAGTTAAAAAAAAGCATGCTGGTTGACAAGGGTTTTAGTTTATGAATAATTTGACACAAAATTAGATACATTAAAATGCTATGCGTACTGCAACAGCCACAAATAGCTTAGCACCATTATATCTGGGCCAGCAATACTCTTACTTTTACCAGTAAACCAACCAACCTAGCTCATTTGAGGTCATTTCTCTTGAGGCCGATATTGGATTCCGCGCCCCTCGGTTGCTATGGCGGCATCGAGAAAAAGCCCAGTCTAATAACAACATGAATCTGACCTCATTTTACTTCGACAAATCTCAACTTTTAATTGGAGTCGGTGACAGCAGGTTTGCGTTCCCTCTGAGAGCGCGGCCACGAGGTTGGACTTGCTGACAAGTGATTCTCGGCATGATAATGGAAAAACAGAGAGCTGAGATTACGATCGGCGATGGCTATTGTAAAGGACCCCTGCCTCCAGCAGTGGCCCCCGCGTTAGTGCGACAGGATCCGTTTTTTTTTGACATTTTTGAAAAGAGCCGGCGAATTGTTATGCCGAACCGGTGACTGCTGCTGGCGTCCCGGCCTGCACAGCAGCAGCCGGTGGTTTTTGTGTGACGACTTGAAAAGGGAAAATTAAAATGAATTGCATTTGACTCGTATAACCATGGTTGCGCATGTTAGGCCACCGTGTGGCTCAGATGGAGGGACTCGATTAATTGGAAGCCACTGTTCGCTCAGGATTTGTTCTGAGTTTGGAAAGTTCATTTTCATAACATAACCACATCACCTGCTAACCTGCTGACCAACACTTCAACTTTCCCTCGACTTCATCTCTCCTTCTCATCCGTCTTTTTACATAATCTCTCCTCCAGGCAGTTCCCGTCCATCCGTCCTTTTCATCCCGCCTCTTCTCCTCCCTGCATCTTCATCTCCCACTCCTCCCCACCACCTTCCATCTTTCACACATATCTAAGGCCTCCCTCCTCCCCCCACGTTTCCTCAGTTCTTTTATGCTCATCTTTATTCCGGCTCTCATTTTTCCTTTATTTTTCTTTTACATCTCCTTTTATCTCACTGCACCCTCTTTACTTTTCTTTTCTCTCCCTCTTGGCCTGCAGACTATTACTTAAAGGATACATAGGACACACGTGTCCTACAATTCCACTCACTGGCTACTGTATATTGGGGGGAGACACACTTTGGGGTCTAATAGTCTCACTTATTTTTCCAATGTTTGGGTGTGTGTTCGCTGAAGTGCATCTGCCGTTTTGTGTGTTCTTGAGCTGCGCATGGATTTACAGGCTGAGTAATGCATCTGCATCTTTGTATGCATTTGTCTTTTTGTTCCTGCATCTCCATGTGTGTCTGCACGTGTATTTGTGTCAGTATCTGCAAGGGTGTCTCTGTGTGTATGTGTGTGTGAGGGTGTTTTTTTTTTATCAGCTCTTGCAGATGGCCTTAGCCTTTCATCTGTCGTTCCGGTGAAATGTAGAGCCCTCTGAAGAGTGACGGCAGGAAGGAGAGGAATGGGCAGACCAACATTGGGAAGAGGGAGGGAGAGTGAGTGAGCGAGCGGGCGATGGATATAGAGAGAGAGAAAGTGAGGACAAGGTGGAGGGATTGAGAGGAGTGATAGGGAGTGTACACCACCTGTGGGGTGTGTATTAACGATGCTAACAGGTTGTGGCCCATTAACATGTGACCTTTGGGGATATATATGAAATCAAGCCACATTTTTAATATTGCAACATTAAACATATCAGGCTTGTAATTTAGAGTGATGTTTGAGTGTGTGTGTGTGTGTGTATTAATTCCGATCCGTCAACTTTGCTTTCACAATATACAGCTCACTATAAGTTTCAGGTGTGTGCGCGCATATTTGTGCGTGACAGTCGGCTTGCATTAAAAGGAGGCTCTTGACATCACCTTGGGATACTGGGGGGGGGGTTTAGGATTCAGCGCTCGCAGTCGAGAGAACAAACAGAGAAGAGACGGAGAGCGAGGATAAAACGTCCGGAGACATGAGGGTGAAGCAAGTGAGTTTGCGCTGAGCCAAAGCAGGCAGCCAGCGGTGAGGAAAGGTGAACGAGGGACAAAGTTTAAAAACTCTTAAAAGTGACTTTAAACATGGAAGAGAAAATGCAAACAGACTCCAGGGTGGCGAGGGGGAAAGAAAAGCAGCAAATAGAGAGAGGAGGGCCCTGCTGACAGGTCAAGTTGGAAGGGCGACCTGAAGACCACAGAGACTTTGTAATGATGCCACCGTACAAATGAGGGAAACTAAGTGCATTTTGATTCTTTTTTTCCGGGGCCTTCCATTTAATTGGGGAAGAAGACAGCCGTCGCACGGTGAGATGGGAAAAAATAATAAAGGGTGAGGAATGATATTTCTAAAAGATATGGAGTTTTTGTAGTATCTCAGTAGAAGAGGTACTTTTCTGAAAAGAAACGTAGTCGACATCAAAGCTAGAAAAGATGTATCTAACGACAGGTTAAGTGGAGTCTAGTAGTGTAGAGGCCTTGAGACCATCAACCACCACTTGCTGTTTGTGTACAATTTTGAAAGTGTGTAGCATCTATCATTTGAATGCACCGTATCTGTGAAAACACCCGTACCATTTTACGTTTGTAGTGTACAAAAAGCAAAGGAATCAAGATAACCATTATCAGGGTTTTGATACGCTTATCAAATGATAAAAAGCAACCCAGCTCTAATTATTACACGTATGTGTATTATAAAAAGCGCACAGCCCGAGGTAAAGTGGTGAGAAGGGCAAAGGGAGGGGACACGGAAATGAGGAATTAGTCAAATCATAGATATATATAGTAGGAAAAAGCCCGGCTGAGAAGGAAAAGAACAAGCTGTGGGGAAAGCCACCTAATCCAATTCATTTTTGAATCCCATTTTCGCTGATCCATAGTCGTCGCCAGTGACCAGTGGAACCAGTCAGGCTCAAGGGCTGCAATGTGCAGTACTGGGAAGGCACAGGCACTTCTGTCTTGGCTGTGGATTAGAGCTGGTCCTACTGGTTAAATAGATTGTTTCAGTGGACGTCACTGGGATAAGGGCCATTAAAATAAAAATTAGAGGAACATTAGCAATTGAGCCGCAATTGGATTTAAATAAATCCCTTATCCGGTCCATATGCCGTACGTGAAATCAAGCACATTAATGTGACATGGAATTTAATAGGCTGTACAGCCGTTCAGGCTTTTGCCAGTTTCCTGATTGTATTCGCGACACCCAAAGACGCTGTGACAGCCCTTCTTTATTGTATTATTTTTTTGTGTCCATGCAGTATTTGCACTGAACGGCCTCCCACACACGTCGAATCACGTCCTGTTCCCTCAGGCCACGGCGAAACCGCTGATCAGGCATTTTAAATGTCAGAACAACAGCAAACTAACCTGGGTGTCAGCTGATAATTGGTTCGCTCTGCTCTCTATTGTTTGACGTCAGTTAAGCGCCGACATCGTTGTATAATAGTTTCTGTATTCATATTTTAATTTTCTTAAAACTGTTACACCAGATTATATTTAAAAAAACAACAACAACACAAATTCAGATAAACAGCATACTTATCTTGAACACATAGCGAGAGCCTTTGGCTCCGGCCGTGTAATGCTTCCATTCCTTTTCCATATCCATATTGTCCCCATCAGCTCCCATTCCCATTCTTGCAGTGCCTTTCCTGCCTGCTCTGGCTTTATAATGTAATTGCTTCGGGCTCACAGATTGTGTAACCATTATGTGACCATTCGTCACGACTGACTGAATTGGTTTCTATATGTCACTTTTCACTGATATGTCATTGAAGCATCCTGCCCAAATATAATGTCCCCAGTACAAAGAACTTACCAATGTACTTTTATTATTTTTTTTCCTGAATTCCTTAAAAAAAAACGCTTTGCCGTTGCAGCCGAAGCCAGGAAGCGGTGGAGATGAATTGAAAGTGCAAAATAAGTTTTGACATTACAGATGGCTAGGAATGATCTCCTTTTTATAAAAAAAACAGGGCACAGATATGCGCCCATCTGCCACAACATTAAAACCAGTTAACTGTTTTACTGTTGCGGCTGATCGGTGCCGACGCCTGTTTAATGATTTGTGCAAGTGACAGTAACGTGGGCTCGGGACACTTCGATTCGAATGGAGAGAGCATGATCACCAGTGTGCATGGGTTTGTTTAAGCATTTCATCAAAGACATTTGGAGGGGATAGACTGAATGTCATTAATGCCAGTCATCCAAGGCAGTGGGCCTCTTGTATATCTGGCAAACTACAGACAGAGAGAGAGAGAGAGAGGAGTGTGGGTCAACAGAGACCAGAAGTGAGAGAGTGCACTGAAAGAGCGAGAGCAGGAATGTTGGATGGATGGATGGTGAGGAACAGGGAGGACGGCTCGACTCTTCTCCCTGTCTCCCCCCAGTGTGGCCATCTGCACAGAGTGTGATTAATCATGCTGTATCCCCAGACATGGCGAGCCGATGCTGTGACGCTCAAAGCCTGTGTGTGTGTGTGCGTGCGTGCATTTGTGACTATCACACTTGTCTGCGCGTTTGCCTGTTTGGGTGTGCATTTTTATTCGGCGGCCATGGGTCGGGAGAAAGAGACACGCGCGCGGGCGTGTACGACACATTTCATTTGTTTACCACTGTATGTCTGCCAATTTTGACGGTCAGTCCCTGTGGCAGCCAGGCATCGTCGGTGGCGTTAATTAGCGTCATGTCCAACGCCGTCTGTTTGGCAACAGAGTCGGAAAGCAGAAAGACAAATGGAGGTGTACAGTATTTGGGAGGAAAAGAGGGATGGAGGCAGGGGTTTCGTAAATGTTCTGGTAATTTAGTAAGTGCATTTATTTGTCCGTAAAGCACCTGCTCCTGGCAAAAGCAGCGTCGCAATTTTGTTTTAATTGTGCTTCGACAACTTTAAGTTACAAATCGTTCAGTTTGTTAACCTCGAGGCATTAGGCAAACACACTGACTCAATATTTATCCAAAGTGAATTGTTTTAGCATTGAGAATTAGACGGCATGATGTTCAATTGAATGGGGTGCAAAGGAAGGAAATGTAGATATTAAGTAAGGATGAAGGGATGAAGGGTTAATGAAGTGTTAAAGTGAATCTAGAGCGACAAATGGTTATTGTAAATGTATACAGTAGTTAGGTATTTTGTAATTTCTCAGGGTGTCTTTTTTTGGTCAGTTGTCATGAGATTGTCAAAAGTGCTTATCTCACCGACCCGACTCCGTCAAATTAATTGGGTTGTCTGTCCAATTGCCCAAAACTCAAATATGTTCCTGTGGCAATGATCCAGTCCTGCAAGATTAGAAAGCTTGTCTCGAATGTCATTTTTTCTTAAATTTTAGTTCTATCCCGACAATATAGTTGTTTCCTTACCTGCTGTTTTCCCTTTGAAGAGAGAAAGAGGGATGGCACATTGAACGGAAAAAATGCTGTGAAAGGTCAAATAAACATCAAGTGCTCATCTTCAGTTTTTGCAGCGAAATCCATGCATTATTAAATCCATGTCACGGCAGATACTATGGCGGAGCTACTAAAATTATTGAGGCCCTTTGAAGAGTAATGAGGAAGTCATAACCTGTTCTCCAACATTGGAAAGTTCGAGGTCAATACCGGGCAAGGCAGATGTAGATATATATCTATATTTGGTATAATATATGAAGCACATAAAGGGAAAAAAAAGTCATTGATGTGCATACAGACTTAATTTTAACACGGCTATGAAAATAATTTTTACTGCTTCACAGTGAGAGTTACATTTTTTCGCTTTAGTGTCAGACAGTTAACCCATCATTTTGTGATACTGCTAAATAAAAACCCCACTCTTTCAAACTGAGGGCAGAATCCAGTTAAAAATGGCCAAAGAGGCCGTGTCCAAAAGGATAGATTCTAATTACTGCTGATGTCTTCCCCGGTAATTAAAGAGAAGGTTTCACCAGGCCGGTGAAATATTTCCATTAGCCGTCGGCAGAGACGGATACAGAAAAGGACCGTCAATGAAAAATGGACATTAATGCCGATGAAAAGAAGAGATGGGAAGCAGGATAAAAATGAAGACGAGGAAAAAATACAAATACAATGAATTTTGGCAAGTAACAGAGTTGGCCAGAAGATGGAAAACAATTCAAAAAAACATTTTCTTGGTTGAACTGAGAATAGAAATGGACACATTTCAGAAAGACTCTTTTGGAGGAAGGAGCGGGGACGAGAGTGAGACGCAGAATCAGGCCATGACACGAATAAAACCGACTGGGGTTGTAAAATTCTTTCCAGATGAAAAAAAAAAAAAAAAGTTAGCAGAGGATGAGAGCGCAGCCAAGGACAGCACATCGAACATCGCCTCCTTAGTTATGAGTCTTGCATGATGGACACAAAAAAGGGAGCAGGGAGTCAGGGAGAACGGGGTGGAGGGGAGATGACGGAGTGAAAGGAGACCCCAGTGATTGGTGGAAAGCAGAAAAAAACAGGACAACCCAGTGATGCTCCTGAAAATTGGTAATGAAGAGAATCTGGAGCTTCTGGGTGCCACTGTCGAGCCAAGTAACCTTTTGTCATAATAGCAATTTAAGGCTCGTGTCAACAAGCAGAAATGCAGGGGGGACAGGACGGGACTATAACTATGGGCGGATTTATTCAAGAGATTTAAGCCGGCACCGTGCATAATTGTATTAATAGGTTTTAATCAGTCTGAGCCCCGCGGTGTCTTGGGTCCTGGTATAAGAGGAATGCAAATACAGTTCACAGATCCCGAGCCTCAGGGAGTCGAAGACCAGATCAGGTCCAAGCTTAATAACCACATCATTTATAGGAGACATCGGTTATCGAATGTATTATAAATCAACAGGCAAGAAGTAATATTCACCAGAAGCATCTCGACAGCCGGGATTATCTCTAGTCCAATTCTTGCGTGTTTTTACAAGGTCTTTGTTGGCCGTACTCATTTTTAAATCCATGTACCAGCCACAGTAAACACTTTTACATTTTTCATTCCTGCATAGCGCTGAAGCGTGCCGTGAATAGTTTTCGGAATAAAAAAAAAAGAGGGCTATTTGGGACGTTACCTACTTGTACAACTTATACAACTCCACAATAATCTGGTTACCTGGTTTCCATGTCCTCGCTGATATTTTGCCTCACCGGGTTGGTAAATAGTTTTGGCCGTTTTGGTGAGATTGTGCGGCATAATGAGAGATTTCAGAGACACAAAAAATATAACTCTCCCTCCAGTCTTCTCTCCAGTTCATTTGGTTTGCGGGAAGCAGGCTCTCCCCTGAACTTGAGCAACGGCGACGATAATGAATGCAAAGTTTACTTTAGGAAGGTCACAGTTTGGCTGGGTTAAGGGCTCCTACTTTAATACAATGAATGGGCTTTTCATTGTCATCGCCGTGTTGTGTTGGCCCGCCTCTCTAAGATGAATTGTGTTGCTCTTTATATAAATGGTGTCGCCCGTTTCCTCCTTTGCTCCCTGACATAATTAATGTAGCCTCGAGATTTCACCTTACACTAAAATCCTACTGTGGGCAGTAAGCTGCGACAGCCTATGGGTTCATTTTTTGATTATAGGACAGCCAGACAGTGAGAACCGTGCTGTTACGTACATGTGAGTTTTATGGGCCTGGTCCTCCATGGTCGTAGAATAACCTTTCACGTAGACCGGGTGCTATTGTAAAAGCTTGGGCGTGTTTAGTTTGTCTCCCCGCGTAAGCGTGATCGTTCTGCTTTTAATGAGCCTGAACTCCGGGCCGAGATGGAACCTCTTTACCCTGTTCGGGCCAGTCAGCTGATAGGAAACATGCTTTTAAAATGAAAGCGCTGGCCGCCACGGCGCGCTTGAAAAAGAGATTTTAGAGCTTCAGAGCAACATCAACGGCCACAACCGCGCTCCTCCGCCACAGGCGATGAAGGGGAAGGCATGGAGAGGGACGAGGAGGAGGCATGGCTGAATAACGGATGGTGGGCAGTAATGAGGACAACCGTGTTTGAATTCACAAATGAATTTAGAATTCGAGGGCTATACTCCTGACTCTCAATAGTTACCATTAAGAAATGGAAGAAAGTAGATGAAGAAGGGGGACGACGGTGAAATACAAGTCTGGTCGTGGCGTCTTGCTTCTCCACGTGGCACATCAGCACTCACTGGTTAGACGTAGGCATACATTTGTCAGAAGGCATTGGAGGGCAATTGTTAAAGTCCCATCTTAGAAATGTCCGTATCAAAAAAAGCACTCCCTTTTATAGTCTAGTTTCTGTTTGATTCCTTTTTTGGTCTGCTTCCTGTGTGCTGGAGACCGCAGAAGCACCTCTGCCCATCAAGACCAAAGCTTTAAAAATATTTGATCTAATATTTCATTCTGGCTTTGATGTTGTTCAGAAGAGACACCCATTTTTCTTGTCTTCATACCGGGAGGCAATCAAACAGAGACCGTGATTTCATTTATCCTTTTTATTATTTTTTCCTTAAGCACGTGGAGCGACACGACTGTGATTTTCCTGCTCATGCATACATTGAACAATGCGGGTGACATGACGGAGCACATTAAATATATACGATGGTCTCGAGTCAGAGCAGGAGCCTGAGACGGAGAGGCACTGGATATGGAGATGGAAAGAGAGGGGAAAGTAGATCAGGGATGAAAAAAAACGGCACTTTGTTCTTGCAAATGTGTACACTCGCACCTCTGGTTGGACTTTGTTGCTTTTGATTCGAGAAGAAAATGCAGCTGCCGAGATAAAACGAAAATAGGGAAAGATATGGAGAAATGTGGGTGTGATACATAACTGCGCTGGGCGGATCAAGGCTTTGGCATCGTGATGAAAGTGCTTTTGTCCTTGTTGGGAAGCAAAGGGATGCGGACACACTTATGCACAAGGACATGCCTACAAAGTCTGGCCCATTAACATGACTATGGTTTGTGGTGCTTCACTTGCATAGGCACACACTTATCCATCACATCGCCCATATCCATTCTTCCCGTTCTCCATCGCAGGCTAATTAATTAGTTTCACTGATAACTATGTAGCTCATTAATTCCTCACCCTTGTGTGGTGTGCGTGTTTGTGTTTGTGCGCACTGCTGTCGTTGTGAGGACCGGGTTCGGATACAGTCCCCACAGGGTGAGGAAATGTGCCCGCCGACCGCCGCTCCTGCCAAACGCTGTTTGAGAGTTAAAACTTGGTTATCGGGTTCAGGTTAGAATTCGGGTTAAGGTGAGGTTTAGGCATTCAGCTGTGGTAAGTGTCCGCACGGTGATAGAAGTGCAAGTGTTTTTGTGCGTCAGAGAAGGGGGGGAAAGGCAGTGGGGTCATGAGCAAAATGAAATGGGTTGCCGTTTTTTTTTTTCTTACATACAGTAATCAAAGAGCCAGTTGAGATAAAGGTGAGTCCGTTTTTTCCAAAAGTTAAAACATAAACTGAGTCTTCAATGCATTTTAATGGGCCTCCCTTATGCCTCATATCTCCCAAATGGCACGCTATTGCCTGGTAGAGCAGTGCACAGGTTTGTAGAACAGCTGAACTGTGTGTGAATGCAGAGGCAGGGGAGAGGAGGAGGGTGTGAATGCAGAGGCAGGGGAGAGGAGGAGGAAAAAGCTGGGGGGGGGGGGGGGGGGGGGGGGGAGAATAGTGAGAGAAAGCACGGCTTCAGGCTCGTGGGGAGGAAAGGAAAGGCCTACTTTGAGATGATGCATGATGATGTATTTGTCTTGAGAGAGATAGGAGATAGTCAATTAAAAATAGATGCGGGACGGGGAACAAGACCAGTGCAGGACATACATGTGGCGTGTTGTCAACTTTGGCACATGTGCAGCAACAATGCAAATTCATGGTGGAATCCACCGTAAGCCAAGTGAAAAGTGGCGGTAGAGACGTGGGGTGAGAATAACGCCGCAGCAACAAAGGAAGGGAAGGGAGACGAGGACGGATGGAGCAGTGGAGGTGCAGTGACCTACTTAGACAGAGATGCTGTGCTTGGTATATACCGTATGGGGAGAGGAGGAGGTGGAGATGTATATAAAGCAATGGCGGAGTGGAGTGGGGGGGGGGGGGGGGGTTGGGGGGGGGGGGGGGGGGGGGGGGGGTGTTGCGATTGGGGGTCGACCTCCGCAGAAAGCCCAGCGAGCACCCGCTCATCTCGCGTGTCTCTTCGCTGTGTATTTCATTTTCTCCTTCCCATCTGTGATTGTTATTTGGTCTTCATCTAAATTCCAGGCTGTCATTCGGTCTGCTTCTCTCATTCCTCAGCCCCCCCCCCCCCCCCCCCCCCCCTCTCATTCCTCCGCCCCCCCCCCCCCCCTCTCTCTAATGGTGTCACATTGGCATTACCTCTGCCTGCCTGGGCAAGTGACAAAATGAGTGCAGGTCTCACAGGCCCCCAAACTAGCAGGTGTACATTTCACTGGCCACATGTCACTCCATCTCTGTGAACGTCAACTTCCCTGTCTTTACAGTGTGTGCGCGCGTGCGTGTGTTTTTTTCTGTAGTTCTTGAGAAACACGTGCTAGCACTGATAAACCTTATATGCATTTAATGGGGACGTGAAAGTGAGTTGGCCTTATAGGTCAAGGATTAAGCAACGTGGGCCTCTATTGTGGAGATTTTAAGTCTCAAATTGAGGTCCTACGCTGTGCAGCTGTACTTGAGTGCGGTCATAGCATATCACCAATGTAGTGGCAATTTGTGGCACAGGGAAATTTGTCATCGGAATCTCCCCACCGTGAACTATGCATATCCCCGTTTCTGTTTAACCTCTGTATGCATGTGTACACATTTACATATAAATGTATATATATATAGATTGATTAGTTACACCTCGATAACGCCAACAACAGGCCTGTATTTATTCATCTCACGATAAAAGTTCCGTTTTTACTGAATCCATTTCATTCGGGTGAAACATTGAAGAAAACAGTTAGTTGAAAAGAAAATTGAATTTGATTTTTTTGAATCCATTTAAAAATAAATTCAAATAATTTCCTCCCGCGCAAGGTGAGGAACAGCTCTAGCCTCCAGAAATATTGCGCCTTGTCAAAGGGACGAAGACGCAGAGTGACGTGGCGGGGCGGCTGCGATGAAAGTTCAAATATTGGTTTGAACTTTCGGCTGGGCCAGAAGGGAGAGCGAGGAGCCCAGATCAGCCAAAGCGATCGGACAAGACGTCTGCCACGGGGGATAAAGTGCCAGGTGCAGAAATGAATTATTTGTAAAGGAAAAAAATATCCTTAAAATGTTCACCAGCTGCAAAAAGTAAGGCGCACTGGTAGGAATATGCAAGAAACGTTGCCTCACACGGCTGACAGAAGAAAATGGGAAGCGAGACTCCGAGTCTATAGTCACGTAAGTCCTTCTGGATGCTGCAATTGTAATAATAACATTAGCAGGTAACATTTTCCATATTGAGATTAAATGATAGATCACGACAGTTAATCCAGTTCGTCTTCGAAAAGGCGAACATGGAAGTTTGTACGTAATTGTGGATCAGTGCTTTCCGTGGCTGCTGAGGGATTTCACTCTCCAGCAGAAATGAAGTGCTCACAGAGGAGCTAAAGGAGATCAGGGGATTACCCGTGTCAGCGTCATTCCTTCTCCGGGGACCGTGCATATCTGAACCAAATCCCACCGCAGTCCGTCCAATGGCTGAAGAGATTTAAGTCTGAGTCGGATTGGTAGACCGGCCCATGTTCTTGAGACCATGTTCCTCAAGTGGCCAAATAAAAAAAAGCAAAAAAGGAGTAAACCCGCCACACTAATGAAAACAATATCACCTCAGCGGGCAAACAAAAATAAAGTATACGGCATACTGCATTCATATTTTCTCCTTGCTTTTTTTAGATGTACGGGAGCTGCGGAATTGTGAGTTCACGAGTAGGAAAAAAAAGCAGACGTAAAAGAGGTACACTTATTCCAATCACAGAACATTCTCCGCATTTAATGCACCGCGAGGCCACTCAACCAGCTTTACATTTTTAAACATCAAAACTCCACTTTTTTTTTTTCCCGCCCTGGAGCGATGAAACTTTGATTGAGCTCTTTCCCTGAATACGGAGTCCAGGTCCCCCCCCGGGGGCCCGCCCCCCCCCCCCCCCCCCCCTGTAGCTGTGAGTGGGATTTGTTTGTACCTGTCCATCCGTAGCTCGACATCTTGTCCATTATTTATCTCATCTTGAGTCAACTGGCATGTGTCACAGACATCTGGGTTTGACACTGACTCTAATGGTTAGACTAAGGTTTAATACTGCATGAGCGGCAAGTGTTACGTGTGTGTGTTTATGGGTGTGCGCGCGCATGCATCCGAGTGTGTGTTCAGTGTACGTGTTTGCGTCTCATGTTAGACGGCGTGTTAGACAAAAAATGAGCTAGCCTTTTTTTTTTGGAGCAGCTGGGCACTTATAGAGCGGTGGATTTCTTATTTTGTGTAACGATTAAGAGAAGGAGGGTTGAAGTGGGAGGTAGATACGGATGAAGGAAATACGAAGAGAATACGTCATGACAGGAGACGTGATGGGAGGAGGATTAAAAGTGAGAGAGGGAGCGAGAGGCTTTTCGAAAAGGAAAAGGGAAGATTCAAGCAGGAGATGGCAGGTGAAGAACTCATCGATGAGAGGGGTGGGGGATGAATGGAGGGGGAGACGTGTGAGGGGGAAAAAAAAGACGGGAGCGGAGCAGAAATGAGAGGCGACAGAGGGAAAGAGCTAAAATGAGCGGAGAGCCGGGAAGAACGTGAAAAGAGAGGGGGAATTAAAGAGTGATCCGAGGAATGGAGGCGAGGCAGAATGAGTGATAATTGATTCGAAGGGAGCAGCAGACTCCTTCTGTCGCTCATTAGGGTTGTCGTACCACGGTCTGGAGCACACGCACTTACGCACGCTCGCTGGATTGAAAGGAGAAGCCAATTTGGTCGGGTCTCCAAAAAATGAGCCTTTGGAGGAGAGGCAACAGGGGGCTAAAAGTGTGTAGCACGTGTGTGCGTCTCCAGAGTATCAAAGTGGTTCGCACCTCTTCTGGAACACGGTATTGTCATTTAGGACACGCGCATGCAAGCATTGTGCGACCCGGCCTGCGAGTGCACCGCGGGTGCTCTGGCGTGCCGGAAACGAGACGCTGATCGGAGGGATGCGGAGGGGAAGGGTGGAAAACGCTGGAAAATGAGAGTGAGGAAGGAAGGAGGGAGGGAGGGAAAGAAAGAAAGCAGGCAAAGGGTGAAAAGTTTAAAAGGAGGTTAGAACGGGAGGGATAAATAAAGCCGGAGGTGCCCTCGGGAGTCGGACACAGAACGGGGGGAAGAAGTGGAGGTAGGTGGGTAATAGTTTGGTGAGATTGAGATGAGAAATTGGCCCTTGTGTAGAGACAGGAAATGAAGGCGAAATTGAAATGGACGGAGAGGGGGTGGAGCGGTTGAATTTTTGGATTCCAGGTACTCGGGCGACAGTTGTCAGCCAAGAAGGGAGAAATAACAAAAATCGGCATATCGCTCCGAACCGCCAAGCCGTGTGTGTGTTTTTTTTTTTTGTGCGATCGATGTAATAGGTGTTCACCATTGAAATGGGTCGATGTAAAACTCCTTTTGCCAATCGCTGACGCTGTCACTCGTGGAGAGCGAAGATATGCACGCTGTATGGTATGGATGTAGGAATGAAATGCATTTATATATATATACATGTGTGTGCTTTAAATAGAATACACATTTGCACGGAATCCTCAGATTGGCTCAGAAGTATTTTATGAAGTGACGGCGGCATGTCTTTTAAAATTGGCCGAATGCCCTTCGCAGGATGTTGTTTCTCTCTTTAGTTTGGACTTCATTTTTCGTGCGAGTTCACCGTTACCGTGACAGTGCGAGGGAGTTGAGGAAATGTCGGCCTCGTGCAGATTGCCGGTCTTTTAATGCACCTGGTCCGTCGGGAAAAAAACCAAACCAAAACACAACCGCATACGTTTTTTAGGATGATGGAGCAGCGTCCGAGGGCACCACTTTTGAAACCGCCGGGGTTCGGTGGCTAAAAGCAAATACCAGCAAAACAGTATTCTTCTTCTTCTTCTTCTTCTTCACCTTTTTTTCTCCCCCCGCCCCCACTCGCAGCTCGCCTTCAAACATTAACATGGCACTTACGCTCCCCTTTCTCCCCCTCGTCTCCCTCCACCGCTCCCTTTTCTTTCCCTGTATTACTCTTTACCTCCGTCTGCACCTCTCGCGCTCTAATTGGCGCGCTATCGGTCGGGCCTCCGATTTCGCTGTCACTTCCTGTCTCTCTGCTTCGCACCCAGCGCGTTGCCTGGCTGTTCCCTCTCCCTGCATTAGGTGGGCTGTCAACTCGGTACGTAAACAAAAGCGAAAGGGAAGAAGGTGGCAAATCCAACGAGGCAGCACCGAAAGAAGAAGGAGGACCAAAAGGTTATCAAGAGGGCGATATATAGGAAGCTTCCTTGAGGAGTCCGTAATATTGGTATAACAGAGGGACGGGGATAGAAGAAGAAATGAACTCATTGGTTAAACGGCATCCGAGTGTGTCTTTGAGAGCTTTCAGAGGTATAATAATAAAAACGGAGCTAAATGTGAAATCTGGGGTCCTGGGACCACTTGAGGAGCCATTACCGTGTTCAGGCACGAAAATGGGATGACAGAGTACCGAGGAAGTTGTTCAGTTATTGGTGGAAATCACTTAAGACTCATAATCAAGGTTATTTGTTTTTCCTGAATGTCTCCGAGTCCCTTTTTTCTCCCAGCGTTTAAATAGGGAAGCGGGCAGCCACGCGCCGAGAGGTCTTTAAAAGCCGTTTTTATACGTCGACAAAATAACCGGCGAAGCCTGTGAGTCACTTGCCATTTAAACATCCAGCACAAATCTGTCTGCGTTGAATGGATTTTAAATTCGATGTCTCCAGACTTCAACGCTTACGGGGAAGAGTGGGGTTGGGAGAGGTGTATTCTGGCGACGTGTGAGGTCAACGACACATAAACGTGAACAAAGGAATCTGTACCGGAGCCAGTATAAACGGGCAGATAGTCTAGCTCGGGAGCACCAAATCCAGAAAATATCGGAGTGCATCCCGCCAAAGATTAAATAACCACTGCGATATGAAAGGCCTGCCATTCCGCGTCGATTCACGTTGTTTATCTACCATGTGACAAATGCACACACAGGGTGTAGGTTATCTCCCAGTTGTCGGATAAATATAGTCGAACCACTAAAAGCTCAAACAAACAAAGAAATATATGTTTCTTTCCTAAAATGAATGATCATTTACTCTCCCAGGGCATTTTTTTTTTTTTTTTTACAAATGTTTTCCTGCCTCATTACACTTGTGAGGCAACACGTCAGTGTGGTCAAGTGAAACGCGGCAACTTCTCAAGGCCGTCGGCTGTTTTTCGATGTACGGCTTTCTACCAAGCACTCGGTGAGTTTTACGACTCAGGCCCCTGAAACCCATCCACCAGCCATTTTGACATTCTTGAAAAACACTTCAGTGGGGGGCGGGGGGGGGGGGGGTCAGGGGGGGGGGGGGTTATCTGAATTCCTGAAAAGAAAAACATTGAGGATTTGTAATTCTACCCAACACTCTTTCCCACAAGAGAGAAAAAAAGAACTGAACTAAGCTGCAGAGGGAGCGGAGGAGAGTATCTGGGTGATACTGAGTATTTGAACAGGGTTTTTTTTTTTTTTTTTATACGATGAGATGATCTGAGGAAAATAAGAAGCAGCAACACAGACTTGTGTGCGAGGTCACCGCTAGCACATCACTGCTTTGTACCCAAGGGGGAATTTGTGCACACGTGTTGTTAAAGCACTGATGCACACAAATCTACGGGGAAGGCAGCAGTGTGTGTGGGTTTGTGTGTGTGTTTGTTCGTGCGTGTGTGGGTGTGCAGGACAGATGAGGTCCTCATCAGGTCACGTGTGTGTCAGTGAGACCATTTCAGGGCCTTTGTACTTAAATTATTAGTATCTGTGACCATTCCTGAGACACAAGAGCGAGCCAACGGCAGGGTGAGAGTGCGGGAGAGAAGAAAGTGGGCTTTTCTTGTTAGACAGCGCCCTGGGCTAAAGGAAGCGAACACCTAGACTTCAATTATTAACACGGTACTTGGCTTTTCATTCATCTCTGCCCTTACAGTATCTCTCTCTCTCTCGCTCTCTCTTCTGGCTCGCAGTCCCTTTGTGGCGGCGAGATCTGTAGTGGCACTCCTCGGGTTTTTTCGAGTGTGAGATAAAGGCGCCAGCTTGTCGCTGTGGGGTGTTTGTGTGACACCGTTCGTCTCGTACATGTATACGCCCCCGAAGCCCAAATTAATATATTATGAATATTCGCAGCGGTGCGTTCAACAAAAGTGCGGCATTGAAACGCGGTGTCGCTCATTACGACATAGCAGACAAGCGTAAAATATGGAAATGCTTCCCAACAGAAAAGAGTCACAAGGGAGCGTTCATTTTGTTGATTGGAATACATTGACGGAAATTCTCCCATGCAGCACAGCAAGAGAGAGAATGTTAGTTTAAACATGAACATGGGCACATAAAGGATACCACGGTCTTTTAATTGACTAATTCTTCCCGAATTAATTTTCTCGACAAACTCTCTGTCTGAGTAGTTCAAAAACTCAACTGTACTGACGTCGTCCCTTTCAATCCATGTCATACCTCATATAGATGTCGGTAACCTACAAATTCAAAGTATAACAGCTAACATTCCTCTCGCTGCCCATTTGATTGGTCTCCTGACGCAAGCAGTATTTTGATTGGCAGCAATAGCCTCCAGCTCTCCGTGTGTTTTTCTCTACGTGGATCTTTGGGCGTGCGGATGCATTTATTTCTGCCGGGCGCGTAGCTGGAAAATGCATTTTTAAGCATACGTATTGATGCGTTCAAATACGTTAATAATATTGTTGTTGCTTTGTCTGAATCCAATTCACCGAGACCTTCCAGCCCTGCTTCAATTATATTTACAGTAGCTGAAAAAAAAATGCTGAGAAAGGTGTCAAATTAAATCGGCTGAAAATACAATTTTTTAACTAACATACATACAACATACAGAACAAACATAAAATGTGAAAGTTAATTCAGAGTACAAGAAAATACATTTTGAAGTGTTCGTATATATATCTCTCTATATATAGAGAGATATATATCAAATAATACTGATGAATAATGTGAAACCCATTTTTGTATTTTTTTTATTTAACGCA
The DNA here is from genome assembly GCA_016785305.1 of Colistium nudipinnis. Lineage (NCBI taxonomy): Eukaryota > Metazoa > Chordata > Actinopteri > Pleuronectiformes > Rhombosoleidae > Colistium > Colistium nudipinnis. The sequence continues at coordinate 80,089 of JAFBJU010026043.1, read as the reverse complement.
AATGCATCCGGCGCAAAGAAGCACGCGAGTGTGTGTGTGTCGTGTAAGTGCAACACCCTGAGATCTACTCCAGTGACCTCTCTGTGATGACCAGCCTCAAGCTTTTAAAATGAAAGGTTAGCGCGCGCGGGGCTTTATGGAAATCACAGGCAGGAAATTGAGGCTTTGAGCCATGAAACAGTATATTGCACAGGTGTGGATTCCGTACGTGCAGGCGGCGGCGCATTCGTCAATTTCCTCATGTGTAACATCTCATACATTTACAGCTTTATAGAGGCGGCCTCTCTTTCATCTTGGCCTCTATTTTATGTTGGAAAAAAGATCAACAACATACAAAGCAGTCTTTTATCACCCAACTTCATGTTAAGATAGACTAATAGGACATTTTTGCAGCACTTTATTTCCCTGCACTTCATCCAGCTGTAAGTTCTGTGTGCGGGTGCTCGTTTGGACACATCTTGACATCTTTTTTTTATAAATAACACCGGTGCTGGTACATGCAAGCCTATCTTTGGTTTATAGCAACAATGAATGCGTTTTTTTATTTTTTTATGACCATTCAGTTATATTGTAGTACTATTTCAGTTATTTTGATTCTTTAAAGCCAGATTAACACAAGGGCAACATCCCTCCTGAAGAAAACCACTGAGTTGTAAAGAGAAAAAAGTTTAAAAAAAATTGTGTGGGGAAAAAAAAAAATGTTAGGCCTTAAGGTTGGCAGCTCTGCATATCGTATCGCATATACTTTGTCTGAATCTATGACCGGTATTTCACCCGCGTGGTGCAACATTTTTATAATTATAATTTCTGCTCATCTGTCTCTTCCAGCCCTCCGGGGCTCCATATGTCGTTGGACAGTCTTTTCCTTCCTCCTCACATCTCACATCTCCTCTCTGCTCTCTTGCCAAGTGCTTCAAAAACAGTAAAGCGTGCAAACCCGCTTTGCACATTCACTTACTCCTCTCATGCTTTGTTTGGTCCTCTCTCTCATCTCCGTGTTTTGCTCTCCTTGTGTGTTCGCCTGCCATTGCCAACGTTCGTTTTTGTTGCAGTTTATCTGTTGGAGATCTGCTTCTGTTGAGTAGGAAAACAATCCTTCACCCTCCCCTCTCCTTTTCTCCTGCCAGGTCTTCCGGAGCGGTGAAGGTATGGGCATCCGCCTGGACAGTGCCTCGGCCTTCCAGGGCGCCGTCATCTCGCCCCACTACGACTCCCTCCTGGTCAAAGTCATCGCCAGCGGGAAGGACCTGAAGACGGCGTCGTCCAAGATGAGCCGCGCCCTGGCTGAGTTCAGAGTGCGGGGGGTCAAGGTAAGAGACTCATCCACTTGTTTCCCTAAGGGTGCCACTGAGAGGCAAGTCTATTTTTTATTTTTCTATTTTTTATTTGAAGTAGTCCCCCTCCCCCATGCACTGAGTCAGCTGCAGAGTTCAACAAGTTCCAGTGAAGCGCTGCTCCAGCGTTCTTCAACGCTCACATCTCTTGTGTGACCCGCCTCGCTCAGTACACGCTCCATAATAATAATAATAATAATAACAACCGGTATTTCTCTGTATTTTTGGATATTTTCCGTGGCAAAGCTGTGTTAACAGAATAAGAAGGTGGGAGACGATAAAATAATTCGTTATACGCGTCAATTATTTATCCATCATACAAGCATGATAGGTTTCCAAGGGGCAAGCAAGGTGTACAAGTCTTGTATTCAGTTTTAAACTATTTTTTAAACTGTGAAATAGCAAGGCAAGTCGTGACTCAAAAATGACGCATTTCTGTCGCTGGCAGGTGAAAGGAGACACTCTTGTCTTTAAATCTCAGTGAAATCTCGTGCAATTCAAAGCAACAACATGTCACAGAAGGCCTTTCTTTGGAAGCAGATTGAACGGTAATAGGCACTTGTGTGTGTTGTTCTTTTTACAATTACACAAAAGCGCCTACCGTGCCGCGTCTGTCGAACAACAGCTGGAGTGAGAGTGAACCCAGCGAGAGTCGGTGGTGGTAAATGTAAATGTGAGTTGCCGTTATAGGGAAAGAAAATGGTGCCGTATTTGTGATACATACATGTAGATATATTTCCTACTTGCTGTCCTGCGTGTGGAGAGACGATACCGGAGGCCTCGGCGAGGATTGCCATGGTTAGAGGCGCCGAAAATTCAGCCCGCCGTATTCCTCATTCTCCTTTGAATTAGTCATGATGAGGTGAAATTGCAAAGTCAAATTGGTCTTCTCAACTCTTAATTTCTCATTTAACTCGGTGTGCGCTTAACAAACTGACAGCGCAGATTTAATAGATTAAAGTCCCTTCAGGGGGAGCGAGAAAGTGGCGCTCTCCTCGACTCTATGGGCCCGTGGACACCGTTCCATTGTCCTCGCTGCTGGCGCGGTTTGTGTAAACAGGCACCGGGAGGTTAAATTAATTTTCGTCCCTTGCATTGGCTGCAAGTGCAATTTTTTTTGGAAAGGCAGGGACATCCACTTGCTCAGTGTAAAAACCCTGTGTTCTTTGTCTCTTTCTCTGTAATTGTAAATTGTCTCTTCTTTTTTTAAGAGCGGACTGCCATGACTTTATTGTCCTTATTCTTTACGTTTTTGAAAGGACACATTTTTTTTTGCACGCTGATGTAGTTTGGCCTCGGCCAATGTTGCTCGCGTTATGTCGCCGGCAAGAAGCCACATTGTTGGCAACAAATTTAAGGCCCACTAAAGCCTCGGTCTGGTCGCAGCGATACGCAGCTGAGGGGCTGACGTCCTCATAAATCCAAGTTTGTTTTGTTTTTTTCATCGTGAAGCAAAATGGGGTGGGAGAAAAATCCGACCTGGTCAACGCTGGACTTTTTAAGATCGTTATTTGGGCTTTTGTGGACTACCGTGACGGTCTTTCAGCACGCCGGGTTGATCATAACCTTTATATTTAAGTGAAAGTTTAAGCGCGCCCGCAAATTCTAGGCTACTTGGTCGACACTTGATAAAATTCTGCTCTCCGCCTCTGTTGTGTGGAATTAGGTTTGGCATTTCGGAAAGCCCTGTGTTATCTCCTGGTGCGCGTGTGTGCACGTTTGTGGATACTGCTGTGGGACTTTCCTGTGTGTACACAGAGGATGAACCGTATATCGAGCCAAGACCAGCGCCAATAGCCAGGACGAGTGATGTCCAAACTTGTCCAAAAGCTTGAGTTGTCCTCACGGCTCTGCCAGACCCGATATATTCCGTCCAGATACTTCAACCAGCTGACACGTTTGGGTGTGCGTGTGCGTGTGTGTCTGCGTGTGCATGTGTGAGTACGTGCATGGGTGTGTGAGAGACTCTTCAAAGTTTCGTTAGAAGTCATATTTGCGACACCGGGGGCTTGGCTCTAGGCAGCGTGGTTTCATTACCGCTCATCGTTACACCTCATCTGTAACAGAGAGAGTGTTTGAGGTCACCTTTGGATGGTGTGTGTGTGTGTCGGTGCGTGCGTGCGTGGCTCTTTGAAGAAACTTTGATTCGCTTCATTATAGCCCTCCAGATCTCTGGCTAGTTTCCTTCTAAAGACCACCACATGCGCGTCCCTCCGTTCCCTCACTTCATCACTTCAACGAAATAGTCCATTTTTACTTCTTTCATTCTTGTGCACACGTTCCCATAAAATAACACACTAATGTGTCCCTGTGTTTTTTTTTTTTGTCTTGGAAAATATAAGCTCTGGTGATATCGCAGCTATTTCTTTCCATATTTTTGGACTTATTTGTAGAATCGTGGTCTAGGGAGTATGTTTTCCATTTAATTGGCTGGTTTACATCTGAAAGCAGGAGTGCAATGAAAGTTCCTGTGTACACACAACAAATACTAATATAATATGTAAGGGACACGGGGTAATGCTTCAATAACAGACAGGCCTAAGAAACCACCCGCAACATCAGGCACCGACTGATTCACTAATCCCATGTTCTGAGCAAATAAACTGATATCAAGCACGAAATCTGCTGTTTACCCACACGGATGTTGCCACAAATAAATGAATTACCAACTACGCAAAAAAAAACACAGCCCTGCAGAACACTAGTGTTCGGGTTGGTATCATGTTCCAAGAAATGTATTAAAAAGGAATAATTTGATAAATTGAGAAATAATAACAGCACAGCAATAATACATATGCCTAGACTTTACTAAACACGCCACTCCAGTGTGAGCCTGCTATCACGTAGAAAAAACACGCACACTTGCCTAAATGACTCGCAAACACAATGTCTGGCGGCTAATCAAATGACAGACTCAAGACAGATTTGTTTCATCAGCATCGCGCTGCCGTACGCACACATGTACGCACGCACGCACACACACACACACACACACACACACACACGGCTCGGTGGTGTCAGCTGGGACTTTGAAGCCATAATCAGGATTAAATGGCTGCAAATCAGCTGTGACGAAATGAGAGGAGGAGAGGAAGGGATGGGAGGGAGGGAGAACAGAGACGGAGGGAAGGACGCGGAAAATCTGAAAAGGGAAGTTGGATGACGGTCGGAGTAGGAGCATTGAAGCGACGACAGAAGACTCGAATGGTTCCATTTGAATTTGAAACGTCCCAAAAACCCGCAAACGAGCATTTTAACCGGTGTGTGTCTTGATTTGTCGAAGCTAGAAATCTGGGTGAGTGTGCATGCCAGGCAGCGGTATAGATGGGACTGTTGCATGCGGGCCTACTTCAAAGCCCAAGACACGCTGTTCTCACAGTAGCGTTCTCTTTTGCCCGTTGGTTCTGCTCCAGTCGGTCAATGCCCACTCGGCTGTTTCCCGCATTTCCTCCCTTTCGCATCTGCACCTCTTCCTCATTCCTGCTCCTTCTTTTTGGTTTCGCTCCTTCGCTCCCTGCCCTGCACGCCACGTCGCAGCCTGAGTTTGCCCTCGCACGAAACAATTCAAACAATCGCGCGCGCGCACGCTGCGGAGGTCTCCGGCAGTCTCGGCGAATATTCATTTGTGATCCCCGTGTGAGACGGGGAGGAGTAAGGAGCAGGTAGAGAGAGGGAAGGCGATGACCTTGCTGAAGGTGTGAAATCTGATTAGCCGCGTGAGTAATGTGCTCTCACATGAGCCACGGTGTGTAAGGTTTGGGTCAGGCGCGGTTCACCGCAACATGGGACTGTGCGCTGTGTGTGGGCACTCTGATTAAAAGACAAAATGAATAAAATCTTGGCCAAAGATGACAAAGGTGGCGAGTGAGTGATTTCGGAATTTTCGGAAGATGCACCGACCTCGGGAGAGTAATCAACTCTTTCAAGAATGAGACCCCGAGGAAACTAATGGTACATTAATTACATTTGGACCTATGCCTGTCTCTTCCTGGTCTGTATGACCTTCACAGATACACTGAGCCCCCCCCCCCCCCCCCCCCCCCCCCCCCCCGTCCACCGGGCCCCCCCCCCCCCCCCCCCAAAACGGTTTCTGAAATTATTTTTCATGATGGAGGGCAAATAGTAGTTTGAAGCAGGAAGCGTGTGTCGTGCGTGCGTGCACGCGCACAGAAACACGGTTCAAGGGGAACTGGGAGTTTTTAATTAAAGGTCGGTACTTGCTGATTTATTTATGCTTTCTAATACTAATACACAGACTTAGGAAGGCCTTAGGGCTCCATCACCCATTACATTTCCACACACACACACACACATTCATTCTCATGAAAAGACAAATAACAACCAAAATTATATAAACATGCATAGGGATGTAGTAAATGGGGATCTTGGTGTTCCTTGTTTAAGATATTGTCACCTCCTGGTGAATTTGTGTTGGATGTAAACGTAGAACATTTTTTTCCCCATGGTATTCGAATGAGCTTTTAGAGCACAGAGCTTTGAATTACTTTCTCGTGTTGTGTTTTTTATGGAAACAGAAAACTAGAAATTGAAACGGAACTTTTACTGTTGTTGACAAGCAGTCTCCTCCGCGGACTGAACAAATGATCTCTCCATAGCAGCCAAATTGCCGGAGTGAAGCCAGGCATCTGTCTTCAAGCCCTTTCCCAGGAGGCCTCTGCTCTTTCCTCCGTCACTCTCAAGACTAATTGATCGGAGCCTAATGGAAGGCGTTCCTCGATTCCTCTTGACTGGCTGCACACCTGATCGTTCCAGTCGCTCTCGCAGGGAGAATGAGCCGTTCAACCAAACGGCTCCTCAATGCAGCGGTGGTGTATTTTCACGTGCCGTGAAATGTGATGACCGCAACCGTGCATGCATCTGTTTCTATTTTAAAATGTCTCAAAAAATCCGTGGATGCCTCGGAGGCAGATCCGATCTGCTCGCTGCCAGTTGTGCTCATTATCGGCAGAACAGTTATACCAGAAACACTGGAGGTAGATTTATTTTTTTTCCTTCTTTTTACACTAAAAAGCCACCCCACATCCTTATGAGTTTTGCTGATTATTTGGCAGCTGCTGTTTCTTGTTTCCGCAGCATCTGGCAACCCAGCAGCACTGACACTTTTAATGTTAACGTTTTTTTTTGTTTTTTGTTACCCCCAGACAGAGCCTGAGGTATAACTGCTCTCGCTGTGCTCTCGCTAATATAAAATTCCATCACAAGGCCACACTCCCATAGTCTGAGTGCGTGCGTGTTGTGCTCACGGGACTAAATGTTGTATGCTCTGGTAACTGTTCAGCACAGGTCATCAATACATTCTGTAAAATCCCTCGCGGCTCTCCGTCCGCGTCCACCTGTCTCTCCGATTGGCCTGTCTGTTGTTCCTCCTCCGACTCCCGCACAATTACCCCTAACCCTGCAAATTATAGTGTGTACCTACGGACAATTACAGGATAGTCCGGCCGTACTCTTCGTTTGCAAATAGATCAACGATACATGAAACGAAGAAAGTGCATTTATTTTTAGATTCTCGCCAAAAGGGGCTGTGTAATGCTCTCGTCGGCCATTAAACTAACCTTGCGCGTAACAGGTCTCCAGTTCAGGTGCTTGCAAAGACCCTTGTCGAGGCCCTGCGGAGCCAGAGGCCGGGTAGCGGTGACACCTTTACGGCTGTCTTGCTCCAAGTTGCTCGGAGTGCCGTTTCATCACAAAGTCTAGACTTGCTCGTGGATCAATAGGGACTAAGGGAGGGAAAGACCGTGGCAAAGTTGAAGTCTCATACCCCTGGTAGCGGCCCCTCGAGGCTGCATTATTCATTGATCTAACAGTCCGGCTCAATTGGACAGCGAACAAAATGCTGGTAAATATCAATTCAGCCTGAAAGTGTCGCCTTTGAACCCAGTTGACCAAAGAAATGGTCCACGAAGTTTAACTTGGGTCAACGGAGGACATCAGGACTCCTTATCTGGTCAAAAAAAAGAAAAAGTAAAATAAATAATTAGAATAAAATATTCCAGAGTACACAGTATATTATCTGTGGATTGCTGTTGCATGCTGCGCAAAGAGGCTGTTTGGAGTCGGGGAAAACCAGTACCAGTCTGCATTCCACACAGCTGCTTTTTGATCAAAGAACTTATTTGCCGAGAAGTCGGTGTATTCCTCCGAGGCTTTTGGGAAGCAGCTTTGCTGAAGGAAATATGGCTCTGTGGCGCGGAGTTTGACATGGGATTATTTACAATTACGTATTTGAGGGGTTCTTTTCCGCGCCGAAAGCCTGTGGGCGGCAATGAATCAGCAGGAGAAGGCAAAAAGTGGAATAGATTTGCTGCTGGTCAGAGAGGCAGAGTTATTCCCCATCCGCCACCTCAAATGACCCTCTTTATACTGAATCATATTCCCCCTCTCCTCCTCTTCCTCTTTAAAAGCACTCTAATGAGTTTTTTTTTACTTCTGGTAATGTCGGAACCGAAGCTCATTCTACCAGTGCCTTCGCTCTGAGTGGCTCCGGATGAGAGAATCAGCTAAATGCTTTAAACATGAAATGGAAAATGTTCCCAAAAAATGCTTTGAGGTATTTATTTATTTTTTTATTATTAATTAGATGTTTTTTTGGCACAAGCTGTCAAGAGTATTACAATCATCTTTAGATGATAGATAGTGTGTGAAAATATTTGAATGGATTGATGTGTTGGAATTAAATCACAGCCAGTCTGACAGCGATGCAGGACTTCAGGTATCTGAACGGTCTGGCTCTGTGTGTGCTGGTGTGACGGGAATCGCCTGCTCTGACTAAATAACCGAAGATTGCTTTGTCAGGCACATATTTAACACTTTAACTCATTTTGTGTTGCACGGGTTGTTTGTTATTCATTCATTCGAATCGAAACAACGAGTCGGATGCAATTCCGATGTAGAAGACATGTTGATTGTGCCTGATTGAGAGTTTCAGTGAACAGAAAAGACACAAACGCAACATCCAAACAGTCGCTGGATGAATTGTTTTTAGTTTTGATTTATTCAGTTTGTATATATCTGGAAAGCAGGTCAATGACACTCAGATTTTTTTTTTTTTTTTTGGTATCTTTTAAATGTCTTAACCAGTAATGGCAGTTCAGGGAATTAGGGGACAAAAGTTGAATAATAAACAAAGAATATGGGTGAACGATTGTGTTACAAGATTGGAAAACAAGGGAAGGAGTGCTGCAGTAGAGGGAGAGAGAGAGAGGGAGGAATTACTTTTATGGGAGTGCCTTGTGTTTCGTCGGCCTTACTGACTGAGAATAAATAACTCTCTCTTTCTAATTCAAATGAGTTTAATTATGGCTCGCCATTAACCAAGTGGGTCAGCTAATGTCTGAATTCATTATTTGACAATTAAAACAAAATCAGGTGTGGGCTCCCATTCCGATGACCAATGCAAAAAAGAAACCTGGGTTCTACATATAAATATATATATATAGCGTTTAGTCTGACTGAGAAGTATGAGGGGCAGCTTGTTTAGCTAAATCCGCTTTTTATTCTCAAAGATGTGTTTCTCGGTTTGTGTGTGTGTGTGTGTGTGTGTGGGTGTTATTGTGAGAGAATAGGAGTGTTTTTCTCGCTTTAAGTAGACGATGAATTTGAGCTTAATGCTCAGTGCCGCTGCTGAGAAAACAAATACTTTGAACTCTGGAGAGCGATAAGGCGGATGGCGGGGGGTGGCCACATTGAGGATGAAGACGGGAGAGGAGTTTTAACTGCGTGTTCCTTCCGCGTCTCTCCACCAACGCAGCTGTTTGCAGACACACTCGGTTTCATTTTAACAAGGGATGTAGAGTAAAAAATTACATTGACATTTGTCAGCGCAACACCAATTTAGGATTCGATGGACTTTCGAGGGCACACGAGGCTGAATTTGTGGCCAAACAAATAACAATTTTATTCGTGATTAATGATACATTTGTAATAATACAATTTTTACAGTGGGAGAGATTGCCACTGTTGTTTAGCATATGCCGTTAAGGGGCCAGACACTTTGTGACAGGTTTAAAAGTTGCCTGTGCGGTTTGTGTAGCAGGATGTTAAAGGTCCTCGGTACAAATGTTCCTTTTGTTGGTCCCTTTGAGGCTCTTGAAGGGGAAAATGATGTTCAGTCAGTACTTTTTAAGACCACAATGAGCATCCCAGCGTAGTGGCCGGACTGTGTAATGAGATTGGTCAAGCAGTGATATTTGGCCGGTGTGCAGCACTGTGTTGATGACACTTTTGGGGTTTGTTCCGCTTAAAATATAATTTCACTACCGTAATGATGACTGTGTGCATGCAGATAAAGGACCCACAGTGCACTGACCGCTTTTATTATTTGTTTCCCATATTCTTTTTGTCATTCAGTGGCCATATTTTGCAACATCCTCTACATGCATAATTTACTTTTGTCGCCTATGTTGATTCTGGGCGTTTGCCTGCGTGCGCTGGTGTGAGTAGTTGCATCCGATTCATCTCGTGTGGGGCTGAACGTCGGGCTTGCGTGTTGCACCTTGTCATGTATGTCCGTGTTAGTAAAGTTGTGCGTTTGCGTATGTATTTGCAGTATCTGAATAATGTTGCACTTGCTCTGGGTATGTGGAGCCAGTGGCCATCCTCTGAAGAAGGAAACACGCTGCGGATGCTTAATGACCCACGGTTCCCTGCAGTTTGTGCGTCACACCATTAATGGCGGGATTATGAGCAGCAGAGCAGCAGGCAAGTAACATGCTTGGGTCCGAGTGTTTGCCGTTTTGCTCTCAGAACAAGCTTCGTGTTCTACTCACCAATGCTAGACCCCGGGTTGCGTAGCGGGTGTAGCTCACCGACGTGAGACCCGTCTTTTGCCCCCCCCCCCCGCGCTGTGTAGTGAATCAGAGCGCTGATTGCCGTATGCGCAGATTGGAGCATGCTGTGTGCATCTGTTGGCGGTTACAGGGATGGCATTTCTTGAGTAAAGCGCTGCTGTTCAATGTGCCACTGTCTGATGTATCCGTATACCCTTAAAGCTCGGAATTTTTCACGAGAATAATAAATTTTTCTTCATTCTTGTGCCGGGCGCAGGCAAACAATGGGACATTGTGTGAGCCTACGGTGTTTTGCTGTTCGAATCGGTTCGGCAGCTGTTTTACGGCACAGGGTAAACTGTGCTTTAAGATGCAGCAGATGACAATGACTACATGCCTGCACATACTGCTTATGCAACCGCTTACCTCAAAGGAAATGAATGACAGCCTGGTGTCAGCCGAAAAGGCCTTTTTAAAAATATTCTCGCTTTTTTTTCGTCTTTCAAATATTTATTGTAATTAGCGGTAGATACAAAAAATAAAGGTTAAGCTGCTTAAAGTTTTACTTACCATATTTCAGCCCAGCGCAATGCTTCCTCAGGCACAAACTAAATATGAATGAATTGCCTGAGTTATGCAGCTGTTGGGTCAAAACATCAATAATAGGAATCTTAAGAGAGCTCTGATTGCAGCCTTCCCGAGGGGCTCTACTTTGCAACCTCTTGACACCTCGCGCTCAGGACTCTGATAAATACATTTCGAAAGACTCCACTCGTGGCATATTTAGAATCACAAACATCGCACCGAGGTCTGAAATATCAAACCTGAAGCGAAACAGCAGGAATTTTAAATAGGAGTAGTATATATTTGGCTTTTAAGGCCAGGTAAGGCCCCAGGTTAAATTACTCACCGGGGCTGTGGAATGCAAAGCTAAAGGATCGGCTCTGAGCGCATCATGTGCACACGCCCTCGTCTCCTACCTCACCGTCTCAAAAAAGACACTGAAACATCTTAAGATGAGAAGAGTACAGCATTTCACACCCTTCTTCTGATCAGGAGTCTGAAGGGAGGCCGCAGCGGTGATGAGTTGGAGGAGTGGGCGGTAGCAACACCAGGAGAGAACGTGTGTGTGTGTGGGGGGGGGGGGGGGTTGAGGGGTTGAAAAGGGGGGGGGGGGGGGGGGGGGGTTTGAGGTGTTGAAAAGAGGGCAGGAAGCTCCCCTTTCATTTCTTGTTCCTGGGGAAAAGTGGAGAAGAAATGGCCAGTGGGTGGGATGTTGAGAGAGGTAATGATGAGCAGGAGAGGCACTGCGATGAAACGGGAAAAAGGAAAGGAGGAGACAAAATCCCATCGGGGGGGGGGGCGGAAATTGAGAAAGAAAGATGTGTGAAAATGATGGATAGAAAGGTGGGGAGATGAACAGAAAAGACAGATAACGAGACGAGGTGCTTAAGAGGAGCTTTCAGTGAAATAACATGCTCTTTCAGTTGCAAAAAAAACAAGACTGGAGTGAAATGGGGGAAGTGGGAAGACCAAAAGCACCGTTGTGGGACATAAAAAGAAGTGGCATGATTTAAAACTCGAACCCCAAATATTATTTAAGGCGATGACACGTCTAGGTTTACATTTTCAGTGGCATGAATGGAACGTGGGGGAAGAGGCAAGATGCTTTTTTTCTTCGAGGCGACAGAGAGGAGGGGAGGTAATCAAGGCCTCTGAATTAAAAGGAATGAGAAGTAGGCTAAAGAGGGGGTAAGAGAGAATAACAGCGTGAGTGACGACGTGAGAGTGAAGGGAGAGCTGGTGTTTTTCCATGGTGGAACGAGTGTGTGTGTGTAAAATGAGAATCTCACTTCATTTTAAAGCTTTCTTATCGAAGAGCGAACCCATGCTGATTCCCTAAAAGGCCTCCACTCGCCTGGATGTAATCACCCCGCATTCATCATCGCACATGTGAACTTATGTTCTTATTTACTGACCTATAAGATAATAACCGCAAGGTCTGAAGGACAGCGGAAGAGAAATGATGAAAATAGAGGCGGGGAATTATAATATCCGGTGGAGTGGCACTGTTTTGAAAGAATTACAGCGAAAAATGAGCTGAAGTGGAGGAGGAAGGGAGGAGGGTAAAGGTTAATATTCCTCCTGGGATGCTGACACACAGACACGTGTCGGAAACAAAACGAAATCAAAATGGTGAGCGGTGCGAGCAAACGGACGCAGGCGTGGGGAGGTCAGGGAGAAGCGGAAATGAGGAGTGAATGCGGCGAGCCAAGGATTGCATGGGAAGTCAGCGTTAGGTGAAGGTGAGGGCGCATGAGATGGGCTAAATTAAAGATCGCAGAGAGACAGTGCGAGGAAAGCCGAGAGGAGGGGGCTGGGGGAATAAAAGAAAGGAAACGGTGCGTGAAGGTAAAGCCGGCTCCCTCTTATATCACCTTAACATCCCTCTGGAGTTTGAGCATCGTTTCTCCACCCTTTGTCTTCCTTTTTGTCTGCTGTCGTCTCTCTTTGTCTTCTATCTCGTCTCGCATCTGTCCCTCTGAAGGGGCCCTGTGTAGCGTGTCATTGGAAAAATGAACTCGACCCCGTGGCGTCGGTGGCTCTCGTGCTTATCCGAATTAGTTACATTTCCAATGAACCCGTCATCTGGAGGTACCAAGTGTAAACCAACAGGAGCTTTTGTCTCCACCTCCACTAATCTGATTGGATATTCCCAGAAACCCCTCTCCGGTGTAAGGGGAAAGGTGACGTTTCAACTTCCCTGACATCGTTGGAGTGGCAAAGAAAAGTTTGTTATCTATTTCTGCATTCGTTTTCCCAATGGGTCATATCTTCATCGAAGTCACTATACCGAACACGCGAACCATTGTTTTTTTTTGTCCGTAAATGAGCTCTGCGGCGCCTCTCCCTAGAGGCCTTGCATCCGTGAGGTGAAAAAGGGCTTAAAGTCATGGGAGCTGGTTAACATGTCTGGTAACGCAACTCTACAATGTGCAAATAATGGTGCATATATATGCCCGGTGAAAACCAATCACCAGCTCTCCTGACTGAATTATTTACTCAGCATCCAGGCCTCATTTCCGAAAAAAAAGATTCAATATTTGATCGAAACGAAGATTAATTCCCGCATGCGTACCGACTCTATATGTCGCGACGCTCAGGATAAGATCCAATGAAGCGTCCTGCCACCGTGGCACCGCATTAACACCATTGTTTATCATTAATGAATATCCACGGCAAACGATAGAGGCAAAAATGGAAAACATTTACCCAGGTCTAGTCAGCCGGTTTCAAATTTGCTCAAATGAGTCAATCCAAGTCCAATTGAATCATTTCAGACGATACGTTGAACAATCGCCGCTGAAATATCTTCTGGTTCCTAATTGGACGTGAGAACATTTTTGTGATTCACGATGGTTGTACCGTTGCTGTCGCGGTAGAGTTTCGGCGCGCGTTGCGGTCGGCGGTTACTCAGCACACTGCAGGGCCGGCGCTCCGTACCTGGAGCAACCGCGAATGTCAGAGGAGGTTTGGCTAAAAGCAGGCTTGGCCTTTCCAGACGCACGCGCACGGGCACGACACGTGCAGGGCGATAGGCGCCACCGCCTCCGGGTCATCAGATAGTACGCATACGTGCACGTACGCCCACGTGTGTGTGTGGAGCGGTGAGCTTGTGTTGGCGGAGGGGTGTTTGTGCGTTGCTCGGTGTGTTCTTTTAATTAGTCACGTTGGGACAGGTCCCGCCTCCGGCAGAGCAGGCAGAGGGAAGGCCGGTGCTCTGCATTGCGTTTTTTTTCTCCGTCCACCTACTGGCTTCTTAAAGGTGACTGTGGCTCTGAAAGCGGCCACTTATGAGTTTGGATTGATCAGGTTGCCCTCTGGCCTGACGTATGAGACGGGCGCGTACGCAGACACATGTGCACGCGTATTATTCCATCGTGTCACTGTTGATGGCCTCAAATGAGAACAGTGTCCACCACTCAGCTCGTGTCCGGTTTCAGGCGATCGGAAGGCGACATCTTTTTCTCTCTCTCTCTCTCACACATAGACCCAAAGTTATTTTGTTTACGCGATTATTTTTCTCTCCCTCCGAGCACATTTCCATCCGCGTCTCGGCCTTGCTCTCCGTCTCTCCCATAGTTGGCTTCTCTTTTCGTATATATGTGCTTTTCTCATCCCGTGTTTTTTTGTCATTACCTCGAGGAAGGTTACTTACCTCCGAATCGACTCCACTGACTGACAAGTCAGCAACTTCGTTTTTGCCACACAAACGTAAATGCACTGAAGGGTGCCTTTAGCTCAGAGCATTTCATCAAGCCTGAATCATCCTCACTTTCCTTTCCAAATTCCAAATTAACCAAATCACTGTGATTTCTTTAATCTATTTCTGGCGTGAAGAGTAGAGCTGATTTGTATAGCACTGAATCCTCTGTGAGTGTAGGCACTCTGTGATTTACTAAACTACACATACACAGATAACTAATATTAGCGATCACGTTATACACTTTGCGCAAAATGCATTCAAATGAAATGTATACACCCACATGCACACACAAAACACGCAACTTATGCCCTCGTGTTAATGAGTCTGTGTCTGTCATACGTGTAATTGTTTTATTATTCATATCAAGTTCAGAGAACAATACTGACTTTGGCAAAATTAAATAATAACAGAAAGGAAACCATGGTAATGGATAAGTCATTATTATTCATATAATTGGCTTTTTTTTAGGCATCTGTTTGTGTGTGTGTGTGTGTCTGTATTAGGGAGGGGAAGGGTGCTTTTTCCGCTTGTGTGTTTTGTGCTGTGTGTGTGCTTTTTCAGTGTCTGTTTGATCTTTATTTTTCTGCCTCGTTATAATTAACATTTTGTGCACTAATCATAAGGATTTTTTGTGTCAAACAAAAAATCACACTTACTTTGTATTTGATCCAAACATCAATCCCCAGAAAACAGAAACACATGGTGTGACAAGTAACATCATTCTTTATATATATATATTTATATACTGTAAATATGTACTTTTCTCTCATCATATTTTTCCTCATGAATAGAAGTTTTTAAGAGTCTCTCTCTGTTCCAAGGGATCAATCATTCCAGTATTTCCTTAAAGAGTTTATGTTGTTAGTGGCTTTCTGCTTTAGGAAATAATTCCATATTGGAAACATTCACCGTTCATTTGTCTGTCTGATGTCACAAAAAATGACTTTGGAATATCTGAGAATCCCTCAATACTGTGGTTTCGGTGCAAACGTCTTTACTTTGGACATATTGATCACCCCTATTCTTCTTCTTTTTTTTTTTTATTCCCTTTACAGAATCTCCAGAAAGCGCTAAATCTTTTTTTTTTTTTTCTTTTTCAAAGACGGATCCTCGTTGAGCAACTTCCACATTGCAAAACATTCATATACGTGTGCGCACACAAATACACACACAGGCACGCCAAAACACATCCTGTCCAGGATCCATCAGTGCATGCTTTCTTCGGCATCCATTAGCATCCTTCATTTGTTTGGTCCATTATATTCCAAAATCCAATATGAACTTGTCTTTCAGGAATGCACGTCCGTGTTCCATTGTACGCCTTTGTCTCCTATTTTTAATCCATATTGGCTCCGTTGTAATCCCAATGTCTTTTTTTTAAATTTTTTTTAATAATGTCCAGGCTCCTCTCGCTCTTTCCAGCCCGTATCGATTGATCATGTCCAGTGCACCCGGGCCCGTATTTATGCTCCCATAATCCACAGGCATGGTGAGCCAAAATCATTGGCCGGCCACAGAGGACACATTAATGTCACATTCATGGCATTTTTGTAAAATATCTAAATGGCCCATCAGTGTTGGAGTCCAAAAAAAAGAGCTAAACGAAGCAGGGCTTTTTCATTGAAATCTTTCGAATGAATGCATTTTTTGTCCGAGAAAACTAGTCCTTCGTTTTTACCGGTTCCGGCGAAGTTTTTTGATCCGCTGTTAACATTTGTGAGGTTGAGGGGGTGAAGATCCTGGAGAGTTAAGGTGTTAACAGGAGTCTGGTTCTATTCGTTTATAGGCTCTACTGAGAAGCCATACTGTCTCTCCTGTATAACCTTCATTCTGTTGCTCTATTGATTTTTTTTTTCTTCCTCTCTTCTCTCTCTCCTCTCACATTGTCTTTACCAACAACTGTCACTCTTGGTTATTTTTTGTGTCGCTACTCGAGCTCAGCCTAGCCCACGTAGTACGTCTCTCCCACTCCTCGTCTTTTTCCTGTTCCAATTCCCTCCTCCTTATTTATCCTCCCATCCCTCTTCAGCTCAGCCGCGAAGACCCTCTGAAAAATCTCAACCTCACTTCCAGGTCCGCTTTCCTTGCTCCTTTCTACTTTTGCGGATAGCCCCCCCCTCCCGCCTTGGCAAATCGGGGGGCTGCCCAAGTGAGACTTTCACTCTTCTACCTCTGTCTGAACTCAAGACCTTCCCTTCCTCGTCTGCATCCCTTCATCTTTCCCGTTCTACCTCTTCATCCTGCTTGACCCGCTGATCCTATTCAACCTGTCCTCTCACAGAACCTTTATCCCTCTTTCCTTTTTTTATTCTGTTCCACTACATCCTTACACTACACTCTCCTCCAGCTCTTCAGCCTTCCTTCCGTCCTTGACTCTCTCCCTCCCCCTGTCTTTCATACTGCCTACCTTCCCCGCTGAAATCCCGGTGTTAGAGTTGGAGTTGGTGGTGTTGTATGCGTGGATGTATCCGCGCTGATACTTGCGTCCTCCGCAGCCTCCCGCGCCCTCCGCCTCCTCGCTGGTGGTGGAGGATGTCGCGCTTGTTGTCGAGGCACACTGCACCAGCATTCCGTGGAGCGACTGGCTCCGTCTTGTCCAGATCACGCTCAGGCGCTTGGCGTAACTGACGGCGCCGTAGCGCTCGGCAACGGTTGCCGCGGCATCGGTGGCCAGGGCCACAGACGAGCCCATGTCCAGCGAATGGCGCCGTTTGCTGACCGTCCCACGGGCCGGGCTTAGAGGGGATACAGGACTCTGATAAGCCTGTGAGGAGTTCCATTTGTCCCTGCCTCGGGGAATTATTCTCCAGTCCAACAGCTCTGAGTCCCTCAGGGGAGCCGCCAGAGAGAAGCTGGCTCGATTGGTCAGCTCTCGCTCCAGACGGGGCGTCGGATGGTCCCTGGAGCGCGAATGGCGGGGGAGGGTGGACGGAGGGGAAGGGGAGTAGTAGAGGGGAGTTCTGTCACTCTCAGGTGTGTATGGCGGCGCCTTCTCCAGCTTCCTCTGCCTCACCACCAGTGCCATCTCACCCCCTCCCCCCGTTGTCGTGGAAACGACCCCCCCGGCGGAAAGAAACTGCTCCAGATCCACTTTAGGCTTGGGCCTGGGCTTAGGAGGAAGTTTTGGTGGCAGAGAGGAAGCAGAATCAGCTGCTTCCTTGTCCTTTTCCTTGTCCTTCTCCCCTCCTCTTTTGGAGGGCAGACCATTGGGCAGGACCACCATCATCATATCCCCAGAAGCATTGGACTGATAGCACCCGCTATTGTTCCCCCCTTTGTCGCCACCCCCTACACCTCCACCTTGACAGCAGGCCCCACCCCCTGCCTCACTGTTGCCGTTGTGGCATATCAGGTGGTTGCCATGATTGCAAACACGGTGGCGAACCATCAGCGCCACAGTGAACACGAGCAGGGTGACCACGACAACGCCGCCGACCAGAATGGTCAGCGTTCCACCCAGAAAGTGGGCTTGGAGAGAGCGGCATGCCGGGTAAACATCCTTGGTGGAGAAGGTGGTACAGCCCACGACTTTTGTCGCTGCCAATGATGTGATTGTGTCATCGAAAATGGCCAGCACGCACAGGTTGTAGTCCACGCCGGACACCAAGTTTTTCAACAGGAAGCGGTCACTGGTCGAGGGTAGAATCCTAAAGAAGGGGGAAAGGGAACGAGGTCAGTCAAATAAACAAACCCGCTGTGCACGGGGGTTGCGTCGCAGAATATCACCCTGCTGGGACTTGAAGTCTAGCCTGAATATTGTGGCATAAGAGGCTCGAATAGTGGAAATGAATGAAAGGATGGCAGGAGTGGCTGCTGCAGTAGGGGGGAGAGAGGGAAAATGAGGCTATTGATGGAGAGCGCGCCTAGGGAAGATGAAAAGGGAACTGTGTCTGCTCATTTGGAGTGCAGGGCTGTGTGTATGTGTGCATGCTTATATTTGAATCCCTGCGAGCAAAAGTCCAGCCATTTTGTGGGTACCTTCACATTGGGAAAAAAAAGAGACATTTTAGGTTCAACGTTAGGGCTGGACTTACAGTAAAGCGGAGGCCTCTTTTGATTCGAGTTATATAGGAAAATAGCGCGTGTTATTATTCGCAGGTGAGAGTGTGAGTTTGTCTTTCAACACTTTGTGTTCCTGCATGTGGCAGAGTGAGCGCTTGCGTGGGACAATAAAGAGCAGCGTCATTTGAATGTGTCCTAATTTTAAGCGTTGGAGCAGCTGTTGGAAGAGAGAAGCGAAAAAAACACAGTGAATAGCAGTGGTGATAATAATGGGTGGTGGGGGTCACAGGTGTTACATGCGTGCGCTTGTCTGTTTTCATTTGCGACACACTAGAATAAATATGTGAGTGTGTTTTCCACATTAGTGGATTTGTGTACGTGACCCGGCAGGGTTGAGTGCCGTACGTGTGGGAGGATGTCGTACGGGTCAAGTGTCTGTCGCTGTATGACTGGCAAACCCTCTTGTGTGTGGCAAAGCGTGTGTGTTTGTGTATTTTTGTGTCGCTGCTATGAATATTCTGTCCGTGATTTTGTGTTTTTTTCCCCCTGCTCCATCTTTCTCTCACGCCACATCAAATAGGCTTCATGTTTAATTGTCTTTAACGCCAGCGTCGGTGACAGAACACATCGGGCAGAGACACCGGAGCAGGCCTCTTACCTTTGTCTGCTTACAACGCATTCACATGAAGCCAACTAGGACAGCAGCAGCGGTTGAGCTTGCGTGAGTTTTTCTCGAATTTGTGCGTCGTAATCAGCGGCAGTTACAAAAGCCCTCTTTAAGCGAAATGGAACCTGGCCAAATGAGAGTTTTCTCACAAACATAAATCAGCCTGGTACAAATAAGAGGTTTAGCTGCCCGGAAACAAAGGGGCCCCCCTCAAAGTGAGCAACAGGGCAGCACCATTGATTTGATTTAATGCATTGAGAAGCAGCGGTGTTGTTCTGTTTTTAATGCACTCGCAACATTTCCAAACGAATAAGTGGAATTTCAGATTATTAGCGCTCATCGCTGGAGCAGCGAGAGGCAAGCTCAGGTATACGGTCTTAAAGTTCAAATAAGCATAAAAAGAAAACTTCACGATTTCAAAATGTTTTCAGCTTTCAAGGTGCCAGATAGCTTTGCGAAGTGCTTGGTCACGCAAGGCCGAAAAATTCACAGCGACATTTGAGATCTGGAAAGTGGCAATGTGTACGTCTGTTTTTTTTTTTTTTTTTTTTTTTTTAGTCCCGCTCCAAAGAGTAAAGCGTCTCAGGGACGTGAGATCCATTTAAGCGCGTATCTCAGGAATGAAAACCCGAAATGAAAGCCTGTCGCAGGCGATCACGCACACCGGAGGATCGCCAATTACCCCCGTAAAGTGCAGTAGTGAAGGGCGCGGATGCTGAAATCAGAGTGATCAGAATGAAATATGCAAGAGGCCCCACTCGGAACGCTACCGCTGCCTCTGTAGAAAAAACAATTAAGTCATATCATAGGGGTTATGAAATGCCCCCAAAAATATTACAGTTTGCGTCGTCCGGGGCTTTTTCTATGTTTTTATGCATAGAAATGGCAGCTCCCACGGGGGCGCGGAGTCTGGACCGTCGCTGTGGGGAGTGGCTCTCCGTTTTCGGGTCGGGTTCCCTTTGATAAAGGTTAGATTTGAATGGCTTCTTCTTGCTTGCTTTGATCCTCTGCGGTGTGTCCTGCCTTCGCGAGTCCTTTTATTTCCCCCTTCTTTTTCCCCCCGCGCCGCTCGGCCTCTCAATTTGATTAATATTGCCAATTCTCTCTCACACGCTTTATTGGATTTGGCGTTCAGAGGAACAGAGTTTTCCTTTATCTACCCAGGAGTTCCTGATTCCTTGCTGATTCCCTTTTTAATATAATACAATGTTTTATATATATATATATATATTATGCATAATACATGGCGGGATTATCAAACTCTTTTTCCGAGCAGCCAATTAATTTTATATATATCAACCATTGCGAATTGATCGGTCTCTCTCGAAAAAGCACACGCACACACACACACACACACGCAGACGTTGACTAAATCCTTTTTTTCTTCCTTCCCCCTGATCCTGCCCTCCAATATCCCTACTTTTATTCACTCTATCCTTCTCATTCTTTTCAGCGCTTTTTTGATCCTCCCCCCCCCGTCTATCCTCCTCATTATTTTTCCATCCCTCTTTTATGAACAGATTTCCGTCTTTCTGCTGATCACACTCATCTCTGCCTTGGTGAATCGCCCACCCTTTCTGTCGCTTAACTTAAATCTGCCGTCGTTTTTTTTTTTTTTTTATGTTCAACCTCTTTCCTGTGACTTAAGTCATATTTATTCCCTCTGTCCATTAAGTCCATTCGCACCCGGCTCCACCTGACCTCCCAGCCTTTCTCCTTTTCCAAGTCCTCCTACTCTGTCTTTATTAGCCACGGCTATAACTGTGTCCCATTCTCCAGCATCCAAGGTCACCCTGGCCCTCTTCTCTCCTCTTCTCTTTATCTGTCCGATCTTGCCTCTCCTCTTCCTCTCCTTTGTCCTCATCTTATATTCCTTCCCTCGATCACCCCTCTCCTCCTCCGCCCCACCATTGCTCCATTCCTCATGAGGTCGTGAATCACCTATAGTTGTTTTTGCCATGCTGGCGGAGTCCAAAATACTCGGAGCATCTTTACTGAAATACGGAGGACCGGGAGGCATGCACAAAACACATGCAAGTTTTATATGCTTATTCTCCACCACTCGCTGCATTATGCAGTTTTAACTCTATTTATACGCCTATTGTCCCATGTACGGGGCGTGTGCGCAGCTCAGCCTGCAAATCCCGGACACGCGAAACGTAGTACACTTAAGGCCGTATAGTGTTCCGGAGACAAGGTATACGCTCATGAATATAAAGTGCGTGCCATCAGAGTTGGAGTTTGGAGGCTGTTGTTCTTATTATCATCCCTGTATCTGCTGATCCTGGCATTGTGCTCAGTACAACTGACACACCGAGGGTGTGTGTGCGTGTGTGTCTCTCCGTGCTTCTAACCATGGCCGAACCCCTGCAAAGGCACACACACACACACAGGCAGAGGGGAAAGGGAGAGAGTCAAGGGAGTGCTTTTGTTCACGCCGGTGACACAGAATCAGAGTAATTATTAGTACCCGGGAGGAGAGTGGAAAAGGAAAGAAAAGAGTGATAGTAGAGGGGGTGAAGGCATGGCACGAACCCGTCCCCCTTTCCCCATCTCTCTTCTCCCCCCTCTCGCTCATCTGCTCTTGCTGCCTCTTTCTTCCTCTTTTCTGCAATTAACCTCTAACTTCTGCAATGAACTTGTCTATGTGTTGGCCTTGTCTTATTTATTCCCATGGCGTGTCTTTTTTTTCCGCATTTAGCCTTCTCTCCATCATTTGGTCCCGATTAGCTGGACTCTTCACTGTCTTGCTGGCGGTCTCCCTCCATCTGGTCTCTTCTTCTGTTGTCCTTGATCTTTCTTTCCGTCCTGTCTTTTTATATCCATCCACCCCAGGTTTTGTTTGATCCCGCCTTCTGTCTTTTAGCTTTCCTTAATCCATCCCTCTCTGTGCCCCTCTCTCTCTCGCTCATTTGGCCTGGTTTCGTTTCTTTTTTGCCTGATTCAGTTGTTTTCTCTCTCTGTGACCTCCTTCTCGCCCAGCATGTGTTTCTCCAATCGTCTCTCCATACTTTGTTTTCCTGTATTTTAGCTCCATGATGAAATGGAGCACCGTGAGCTCACCCACTGTCCCTTCCTCCCCTCCTCTGACCTAACCGTGTACTATAGGTTGACGTGTGCATTGCTGACCCTTTCTCTTTCCCTCCTCTCTCTTCCTCTGACTTGAGTCGACACTCGTGTATTGACACAGTAGTTTAACACTTAATCACCTCTTCTCTTGGGGGACATCTCTGCACCTTTCATCCCTCTTTCTTCTTTTTTTCATCCTCCCCCATGTCTTTCTTCATCTGTGTCTATGCCCCACTGTTATGTCTCTCTTTACTTCCTTATACTGTATATGCCTGTCCCTGCAGATGCACTTATCTTGTTTCTCGTTTCATTTCTCGTACTAGGCTATAATAGGATACTGGTATCCTTTCCGTAGCAATACATGGCAGAAACTGAACGTTTTCTTTACTGAAAGATATGAGTAGATACCATACTCAAAAATGTATTTGTAGTGCCTATTTGCTGGATTAAATATCAATATAATCAGCCATACCCCTCATTCTCAGATACCACTTGGATCCTTTCATTTCCGTGACCCATAATCCATGCTCTCATCCGCCTGTTCCTCAGCCTGCTCCATTCCTGCGACCGTCAAACTCTCAAATGTATGCCTTTTTTTTCTCTCTCTCTCTCTCTCTGAGACTGTACTTTTATTATTCTCATTATTTCTTAAACCCTGCATCAAACCTCCTCGGTTCTTTGTCCCTGTGATTGTTTCCGGCCCCCATTAAATTCTGTGCCAAACTCGCCACTTAAAGTGCCCAGCCTCAAGGTTGATCCTGTTGTGACTCAAACTCGGTTCCGACATGTGCAAGTGTTATACAAGTGACACCCTCCCCGTTGGTGTGCCTTATATAGCAGTGATTCATTAAGTATTGACTACTTCTATTCTACAAAATGCCTGTGATTTTGAAATGGCACACCTACAGTGCAACAGCAAAGGCACAACGGAGAGCTGCAAACTATACTGGATAAATGAGTTACTTGATAAGCGAGAGTGGAATAGAGATGCTTAGTTCACCCTATGGATTTATTGTTAGTCATTGTCCATCATATCTACATAAGTTAGACCAAATCACATGATTGCCGTGATGTGTAATTGTACCGTGTAACTAATTCAACTGGTTTCTCGGGTTGCATTACCAGCTTCATTTAGATGCATGATTAGTAGGCTTGATGGGCCTCGTGTCCGCTCATGTATGTTCTGAGGTGCCTTTGCCCGTGGCCCGGTATAAGAGAACTGATTGACTAAAGGTAGAAATGATGCCGTAAATGGCGCTGACAGTTTTTCTAACAGATGGTACCACACAGGTCACTTTCTAAAAGCTGCCTCATTAATATGGAGGGAGAGCCTTGCTCCTTTTTTCTTTTGTCCTTCAGGTTGTTTGCAGCCATGTGTGGGTATGAAAATACGCCAGTTTGGTAAATTCCCATATCCTTACGAGATCCTTTGCGCTATTCAATGACGGGGAGTTTGAGAATAACCATCTCATACTGTAGTGCGTGACCTTTTCTGGTTCTAATAAAAACTAAGTTTGTTTTTTTGCAAAAAGGCAAAACTTCAGGATGGAGCCTCAGTTGGCAGGTGTCGGTGGGGGCTGAGGGAGGGGGGGGGGGCGGCGGCGGCACCGGCACCGGCCAACAGATGCCACACCGAGGGCATCCCAGTTGGCCCCGTCACAGATGCCATCGGACAAGCCATGCTAGAATGGAAGCATGTGACTGACCTTTTCGGGGTGATGAAATTATGCAGCCGCACAATGTGCTCTGCTGCACTAAACATTATGTTATATATTGTTTTGTCCAGGACTAGATGCGTGCCTTGTTTCCCTTCTCGTTCAGTCTCCCCCCCCCCCCCCCAACCCCCCAGCTCAGTCCATCTGAGACACATGATTTCTCCACCAGCCAAACACACACACACACATTCACGTACACATAGCACTGGCAACAACCGCCCCAAACAAAAATACAAAGACACACCCCAGATAGAGAGCCTCAAATCTCTCTCTTCCATTCTTCCCTTTTGAATCCATAAGCCAGACTCCCTTTGGCTGACGGTCTTCTCTCCGACGTGCCAGTCGGTGTGATAATGCGGGTTCTCTCCGGCACGTTGATAACACGATAGAAATCTCTACTGGAATTGTGGTGATTCTGCCCCCCCCCCCCTTCCATTTCCTTTTTATCTGTCCTCAGGAGGCCTCGTGTTTCTCGTCTCCTCTTTGAAAAAGGTCCGTTGAGTTGGTTTATATCTCAATTTCACCTTTCAGAGAGCCACGGCATCTCGCTCTCTGTCCTCCGAGTCGGTCGTGTGGGGGGTGTGATTTGTTTAGAGGCGAACATCAGATCGCGGACTCCTTCCTAGGCAAATTCCAGGCCCTCTCTCCCGTGACACCGGTTTATTTTTGGCACCGTTGTCTACCGGTTCTGTGCGAGTCTCCTCGTGTCCAGCGGCGTTTTCTTCTTCTCTGGTGTGTTTCTTCATCTCGAATGTCGCTCTCTCCCCAGTTTCCCCGTGCACCCTTTTGTTTTTAGGAGCCAGACTGCGCTTCGGCAACTGGGATCTCGTATAATAGAAGACACAGTTGTGCGTTCTGAAAATGCAAGTCAGCTCCTCTGTTATTATAAAACAAAAATCCATAGAGGAATTAATGCGGCCGATCAGCGAGGCACCTAATTCAATTCTGTCATTTAATTAGTTCTCCGTGTGTAATTGCCACATGAGTGTCGTGGGACTGTACACAATCTGACCCCATCTGTTTTGATGTGGCATTTCTATGGGGCTACCTCGTCCCTCCTCTCTCAACTCCATCCTTTCCTCCACACATCTCTCTCCAGCCGGGGATTGCTGTGCTGCGGGGCCTTGGCTCTGCTACCTCGTCTTCATTTCCTCTCTCTCTCTCTCTCTCTCTCTCTCTCTCTCTCGTTGTTTGTTAGTTGAACGCTCTTCTTCCCACCTATCCGTTATTATTTCTTTACACTCCGTCCTCTACGTGTATTTGTCTTGCGTACTCTATTCCAGTGGTGCATTTACATCGCTCCCCTCTCTCTCCCCCCGCGCTCGTTTCCTTTTCCAGGAGGACTATTTTGTCCCGCCCCTCCCTCCTCTCCTCCTCGGCGTCTGCCGGCCTCTCTCCTTTCACCCATCCTTTCATCTCAATCACTCCCAGGATGATTTGGGGGAGAATCCCCCCCTCCTCTCTTCCCCCTACTTCCTCAACCTTCTCCTGAAATCTCAGAGGCCTCATTCCTACCGTTAAATCCGCCCCTTATTCGTTCCCGGCTCCATCCATCACTCAAACTGTTAGTTTCTCTTCCCCGTTCGCCATTCTTCCGTTTACCCTTGGCTGCCATTTTATATTCTCTCCCTCAACCCTCCTGATTGTATCTCGAGTTTTGGACATTTTCATCTGTCTCTCTTCCTATCGTAAGGTTAGTTTCCTCTAAGCAGCCTCATACCAATAGCACTCTACTCCAATTAGTGCATAATAAAATGAAAGAAATCAAATTATGCCCTCACGCCAACTTTGTCCCTTCCCTTTCTAATTCTATCTCCCTCTCACTGTTTGAAGTGCTGTTTTGTAACAACTGCACCCATCTTTTATCGGCACGTTAAGCTGGAACCCTGGACGTACAGTCACGACACTCTAATCCTGTTTCCATTCCTCTTTGTCCTCCATGCTTGTTTCATTCTCTCCCTCGTCATTGGCTCCAGTCAGACTTTCCGTCTGTGCCAGTGTGTCTGCTGCTATACAAGCAGTCGGTTTTCAAGAATCACAATGTGAGCGGGGAAAGCGTGAAATCTGTGATCACTTTTCAGGTAAAAAGATGGGAGAGGTTTGTTTCGGGCGACTTTTGCTTTCATTTGTTCTTTTCTTTGTTTTGCCTCTTCACAAGTAGAAATTCCTCTGAGTAGTCAGCGCCAGTATCCAAACTGGCACAGAGACACTTTGAGCAGTAAAGATGGCAGCTTTACAAAGGCCTTTTAGAAATGCAGATACATATTTTTACCCCATGATATTCCAGATATGTATATAGAGTCATATTTTGCATTCAGTCGGACGCACAGATGCAGAACGCTGACCGTTTTGTGTATTGTGAGTTGTGTGTACGATGCAGACAAGGTTTGACTGACCTGTAGATGAGGGTCTCGTCTGCAGTGCAGTTGTACTGTATCTGATACATCCACACGACGTAGGCCGCGGACACACGCCCCAAATCCCATCGCACCTGTGCCGAGGTCGACGTGACTCCCTGTACTCCCACCATCCTCCCTTCCTCTGCGTCCT
Organism: Colistium nudipinnis; assembly: GCA_016785305.1. Taxonomy (NCBI): domain Eukaryota; kingdom Metazoa; phylum Chordata; class Actinopteri; order Pleuronectiformes; family Rhombosoleidae; genus Colistium; species Colistium nudipinnis. The sequence continues at coordinate 53,696 of JAFBJU010026043.1, read as the reverse complement.
CCTCGTTGTCCTCCATGCTCCCGCCGTCCACTCGTCCTCCCTCGGAGGTCCTGCCGCCGTCGCCCGCTTCTTCCTCCTCCCCGCCCCTCCTTCCGTGTTCCACCTCTCCTCCGCGGCCCGCTCCGTTGCTAATCCCTCCGTTTTTCCCTGTGCTGATATCCGAGGAGCCGGGATCGGTGCGTAAAATCCCATTGGTCACGTTTCTGTTGCTCATGGTGTTCACGTTGTTATTCCCCGCGCTTCCACCTGCTCCTCCCCTGTGCGGCAGGGGGATGATTTTCAGGTCCACAGTGGCGGTCGCTTCGCCTGCCGCGTTCATCGCGATACAGGTGTACTCTCCGTCGTCTCGGGCAACAGTGACTAACACGTCCAAGGTCCCGTTACTGAAAGAGCTGGTCCGGGATGAGTTGGCGATGATGCGGTCGTCTGGGGAAACCCAGTGGATTACTGGCTCGGGGTCGCCGATGGCGCGGCACTTCAGTGTGGCCCGCTGGCCCTCCAGGACCCACAGCTTGTGCGTGTGCCGGGTGATGAGAGGCGGTTCACAGGTGAACTCCTCTTCAGGAATCGACCAGAAATATCTGAGAGACAAAGGGAGGGAGGACAGAGGGAAATCAGAATCTTTTTTTGGGGGGGCTCTGGCCAAGTTATGAAATAAATGCATGATTTAGAATTTAACTGAATTTGAAGAAGGCCTCATGCATTGAATGCAATAGATACGTGTTTTCCTTTAATATTTGGTGGGTTCCATAAATATTCCATTCATAGGCATGTATGACGTTTACCTTCCAGCCAGGTGAACGGGTGTGGCACATGTCTCCATGTCGTCTCCGCGAATGAGCCGCCGTAACCACAGCAGCTCGCAGTTGCAGTGCAGCGGGTTGCCCCCAAAATTTAGACTTATGACAGCGTTGTAGGGGGTGGGACTTATTGCACCGGTCTGGGACCTGAAGATGACCAACGGAGAAAACACTTTGGTGACTCTGTCGCCGTGTCATGTGTCAAAGAATGTTTCCACAAAGCCACTTCTTGGAGAAACACAAGAGAAGCTTGAGAGCTACCTCGCAAAGAAGGGATCCGGAGGCAGGGTTCGAAGCCGGTTGGAGGTCATATCCAGTCTTGCCAGCTTATACAGCTCTCCAAAGACTCCCTCTGCTATGTGGTCTATCAGGTTGTGGTCCAGGTTTAGAGTGTGCAGACTGGCCATGTTCTGAATGGACTCCCACGGTACCCTGGAGCAATGACGTAGGGGAAAATGACCATGTGCGAGATTCATGGAATTAATAAACGCTGCAACGTGTTCTTATTTTGGAGAAGAGAAATTGCAAAATATTGTCTGGCTACGAACACGTTTATGCTGCTATTTAGTCTGCTCTTTGTGTACATTTCTCCTTAATTTAATAACTGGACAAATTGTTGAGAAAGCTGGATACACATGATATATTCTTGAAGCCATAGTGTTAATTTAATCTTCTGATATGGATTAATTCAGTTCGCTTCACTATATGCCTTTTTTTTCTCATGAAGAATTTATTTTTTGGACAGGAAATAATTGCTTTGCTTTCTCTGAAAGAAACCATAGATCTCAGCACTGTGCAAAGAGAAATGCATACCACTTATCTTCACACAGAAGTATATTCAAAGTAAATGTTCTGTCGTGAAATGAACTTATTATTTTAATCTACATGCCAGTTTCACGGATTGATGACAACGCCAAACAGCAGATGTTCTCTTTCTTTGTCTATATAGTACACAGAATTAAGCTTGTATGGGAAAAGTGGCGGCGGACATAATGATTAATTTATGTTTCTGGATTGGATTGGAGAGAGACAATATGGTCTGGATACACAATATGTCTTGGCCTGCTCAGTTTCTTGTCAAACCTAATGAGTGATGCATAACAAATGAGAAACACCAGTTGGAAATGTTCGTATCTTTAACACTCTGTGCACTTTCACTACGGCTAGGTGGATGTTGGAAGGAGGCCCGGTAGCTCCTGTCGAGGAGACAAATGAAACACCTTAATCACAACTGACAGCCAAAAGCTGCTGAATTTATCAACGCAGTGGGACACTCCGAGGAGGAGAATAGGGCATCGATAGAGTATATCATTGTTCTGACTTATTAAGTGACTCGAGTTAAGATTAGTGGAACACTGGACAGTGCTCTTAACAATATAGACTGGCTATAGCTTTACGCACTCGTACGCAGCGGCGTGAGCTTCCATTTTGCCCTTATCAAACTTCACAAAAGTCACGTCCATGAAAACAAGTGGCCCATCAAAAGCCATTCACATTCCCTTTCCTGAGCTTTTAGTCCTCCCTGCCGTGGCGGTTTGAGGGAGCGATTGCTGACTACGGCGAAATCATATAAGACAGTCCCACTGTGCCTTGAAGTTGTGGGAGATGAGCTGCACTCCTGTTGCATACATTAAAGAACTGAGGCCCCGAGCACAGGAAACTCATAACTATTTCAAAAGGGAGGTTCCATTTCACAAAGCTGAACAGATTGCGCCATGCGGGAGGCTGTTGACCTCAAAGGCAAAAAATCCTACCTCCTGAGGTTGTTGTAGGACATGTCGAGGTCCTCCAGCGTGAGCAGGAAGTCGTCGAAGGCCTGCCCGGAGACTTTGATGAGCTGGTTGTTGTTGATGATCAAATGCTGCAGATTGACCAAACCCGCCAGGTCCCTGGGCCCCAGCGTTGTCAAGCGATTACCTTCGCGCACAAACGCAAATGAAAACCATGAGGCATTTTTCTGTCAGGGCTGCAGTTACTGCGGAATGTAAACTCGGGTCACGCTCACCGTCCAAGTGCAGGGATCGCAGACTCTCCAGGTCCGAAAAGGCCATGGGTCGGATCAGGTGGATGGTGTTCCTCGACAGCGTCAGGTCCACCAATCCGCTCATGTTGACAAAGTCGATGCCGCCCACCTCGGTGATGAAGTTGTCGGCCAGCCTCAGCTCCACGGTGCGCCGGTCCACGTGCGGGGGCACGAACAGGAGGCCCTTGTCGGCGCAGAGCGTGCTGAGCGACTCGGAGAGGTTCCGGCACACGCAGTGGAAGGGGCAGGCCGAGACCACGCCCCACGTCTCCCCCGCTCCGACCAGGGAGGGCAGCAGGCAACATGTGACCAGGGTGAGCCAGTGAAACGCCGGGAAGGGGACGTAGCCCAGCAGGGTTCTTTTCGTAGCCCCCGGGCAGGCGCAGTGGACGAGATGGGTGGAGGGGGGCAGAGAGGCAACGAGCAGAGGCGGGAGAAGAGCGAGCGAGGGGACGAATGGAGGGGCCCTGTGATCGACGTGGGTGTGTGGGTGGGGCAGGTGTCTTCGTCTGCAGGGATTGAGGGGTGGGGGGACAGGCATGGTAAAACGCCTGGCTATGCACAGACCTAGAGGGAGGAGAGAGAAAACATCTGTTTGTTGTCAGGCACAGTTTTCTAAGAGATGGTCTGAAGTGTGTTTTCGCGTCTTGCACCTAGTCTGACTAGACAGAGCTGGATGCAGAGTGTCTTCTGCACACATGCACGCCCGCGGGGGGCACGGCCTCCTCTTAAATGAGCACCACTCTGCAGAAATGCCCACTCGGTACTTCATTCCATAAAAAAAAATCCACGTTGGAAAAAAAAATGTAACCTCTAACGTGTTCACTTGCAAGCACAAGTGCCGGCTTGTGGCTATATCACCCCCACAGTTCATCGCCTAGCAACAACCTCCCAAAAGACCAAAAAAAACGACACAGCCAGTCCCCATAGTAACAGTTACCTAGAAACCTGTAAGAGCAGATTAGACAAGTGTTATATCACAGGGCCCTTTCCTTAAGACTGTGTGTGTGTGTGTGTGTCAGGCAATCAAATTGGGTCACTACCCCGTTCGTCTTGATGCCTGAGCGCGACTCGAGTCGAGCAACGTAGGTCTCAGAAAGCTTAGCAAGAGCAGATAGCAGGGTTCTGTTGTAGTCGCAGACATGCAAATAGAAAACGCACACTTTGTGACACGCGCGCGTTATTCCCAAGCACTTATTGGCACGCGTGACAGTTGTCATGGCGACCGCAGCCTCGATGCAGCCAGAGCGACAGGGAGGTGCGGATGACAGCGGCGACTGGAGAGAGGATGAGGCGGTGAGTCACACGCAGCCACGGAGAAACCACACTGTCGGAGGACAGGTGGGGTTTTTTTGTTTTTTTTTTGCACGCGGCGCGCTCCAGTGACGCCATCGCGCGGGCCGATTCGTGACAGGCGCGAACCCATCACCGGCGCCGCCTTGCATTCTCCTCCCCGCTGCAGCGTTTTTCTCTTTGGTCTACATCCAGAATGGGGGCTCTACATCGGTTGCGGCCTCCAGCGTCCCGCGTTTGAACCCGCCCCCCGGTCTGCATTCAAAAAGTTCAAGGAACCCAGCGCTCGACGTGACGGAGCGTTTTGTCCATCGCCGGCGTTTTTTTTTTGGGGGGGGGGGGGTAGAAAACGAGCAAGGCTCCGCTTTTTGAGTTGCTGCTCCGCGGACAACGCTTAACTGCGTGGGCCCCGTGAGCGGAACTATCAGGAATCCCCAGATAAAACTTGAGACGTATTCTGCCGCAGCGTACACTCCGGTGGCGTCGTTTCGAAATCGTGAATCGTTTGTGCGGTGCGTCCCATGATGCCCGGCTCTCCTCCCCGCAGCATGCTGGATGTCAATACAGTCACGCGCTCCCCCTGTTGCGCACCGCTCCTTCATTCGACCTCTACCTGCGGCTCCGCTCCCCGCTTTTCTCACGTCTCCCCTTCCTCTACTCTGCCCCGCTCCTTCTCTCTCTCTCTCCGGCTCAGATTTTCTGCTCCCTCTCTTCTCTTCTCTTCGCGTTCCGCATCCCTCTCCTCGTTGGGCTCTCACCCAGCCCTCTTCATCGCCCGCCGTCCCTACCTACCAGGGATTGCGCCCCTTTTTTTTTTCATCTTGCCATCCATCCTCGCAGTGTTCCCCTCCGTGTGTTTACTGTCTCGCTTGTTCCTGTCTCTCCATCCATTTGCCCGACTCCCATCTCATGACCCTCTGCGCCTCTGGCTGCTCTGCACATTTTTTTTTCTTTATGTCTCACTTCCTTGCTTTCTTTCTTTCTGTCATGTCTGCCCTTGAGGCAACCTGAGTACGACAATGTTATCAGTCACAGCTCTACCTCACCACCTCCTCTCTTTTTTTCCCCCCTCCTCCCCCTTCCTCTGTCTTCTTGTCTTGTCTCTCCAATCGCTTGCTGAGTTTGCCGCCCTCCGTGTCTCCTTTTCTGCCACAAACTATGCACACATACTCACACACGCACACACACACACACACAGAGAATTTGTTATGTCCCCTGCTATGCTCTGCCTGTCCCAGACGTGATTCTCCTTGCTTTTCCATTCCTCCCTCCCCTCCATATATATCTAACTTTCTCACCCATCCTTCCTCTCCATCTGTTCCATCTGTTTTCTTCTCCGGATTTCCCCATGCCCTTCGCTTTATTTCTTCACTTCGTCCTAACGTCTGCTCCTCTTTTTTTCCCCCACATCTCTGAAACCATACTTCTTCTACTCGTGCATCTCCCTCTCCCCTTAACCTCCCGCTCTGTCTCTGTGAGGGAGCGGATCTCATTTGCAACATAGAGCAGTGCAGTATTGAAGCATTCGGAGACACACACACACACACACAGTAGGGGGTAACCAATCTGTCCACTTGCTGATCGATCTGACCATAAAGCTGGATAACACCCTGTTCCATTTGTTAACACTCCTCTGTATCATCCTGCCAAAGTAAAAGCCTGGAAAGCTTGGAATCGTGCAAGAAGCGATCAAAGGGTCACTTTCTTGAATATCAAATCATATTTGGCATGTGTAATGGCTTCCATTAAAATCTGGGGGATGTGCAAGCTGCAAAAGTCGTCATGCAGAGAACTGCACACTGGTTTCGTGAATTTTACGTAGCTTTGAAGTCCCACGTTATTTTTAGCATGGCTCTTTGTGCTGCTGCAACAGTAGACCTTCCTCGCTGCGGATCAATACTGCTTCAGCTTACACGCTGTACTAATGCAGCATATAGATGCAGTACAGTATGTGTCAGCATGGGTCCACGCACATCATTGTGTATCACAGTGCGCAATGTAATGTAGTGTACAGTCGCATACTGTATATGTAATGTGCACATGTACGGTCCACTTGGCGAGTAGACGGTAGCCTCTATTGCGTTTCCAGTTTGTGCATGTGTGTTCCTGTGTGCCGATTTCTTTTGTGTTTTTCCGCACTTGAGACTTCCTCAAATGCTGTGTTCTGCTGAATTTGCAGTAAGAAGAGAACACAGATGTGAGACACGCGCACGCAGCCTCTCACTTCTCGATCACTGAGGCAAGGCAAGCAGCAGACATCACAACACGGCAATAAGGCGAAAGCCCCTTTGGTATCAAGCCTGCTCGACACTTTTCAGGAAGTAAAGAATGAATGCGCTCGGTCAATAAAAGATGGATGATGGAGAGGCAAATCACAGAGGCGAAAAAACAGAGCCGGAGGACAGCGAAATAGATAAAGAAAACCATGGAGGTTAAACTTCAGGGAATATCCCATATCTGTTTATGCGAGTGAAAACACATCACATAAAAGAGCGTACATTTGGCGATATGCCTGAGTGCCCTTAGACATGTGTAATTTATGAGAGTCCATGGGCTGCTTGTTCTTTCTTTTTTTTCTTTTGTTCCATCTATTTTGGGAAGTGCTTCGCTGCACTGCCCTGCATGAGCCCCTTCAACCCTTCGGAGGGCAAGAAACAGATGAGTTTAAACAATAAATGAGGGCTGCGTGAAGCCAAAACGCAAAAAAACACAAGTTAAAAGTGCCCACCCGTGTTAGAGCACGGCTCAGAGCTGCAAGGCTCAACCCCACCTCACCTTAACTTCCAAAAGTTGCTGTTTAAACACCCACCACGGCCTGGTCTTCTTTAGACCCGTTCAAAATTCAAAAGGCTACTAATGGCCAAACGTGATGAATTTCCAACAACTGTGTTTTTTGGTGATTCTTTTGAACCTGACCTGAACCCCTGCAATTAAGAAATGCTTAGTTCATATGAAATATCTATTGCACTTTTAAGGCTGAAGTTCCTCTCTGTCCGGCCTATTTAGATTTTTATAAATCCCAGCCCCTCGTAAATGTCTTCACACAATGATTATTTGTCAACTTTATGTGTGTAGTGGAGTTTTCGCATCTTCATTGGGCAAATGCCATTAGCCTATAATCGACTTAGGGAATGTTGCAGTTTTTTTCCATAAACAATGGGATTTGTATTAGCGCTCAAAAGCCACTTATCACAGGCTGTGTAATCCACAGATATGATTGGAGTGTGCATAGGTGCACCACAAGGCTTTAGTCAAAATTGCTGCCACCCACCCCAGCGACATTAAGTGTTTGATGAGAGATGAAAGTTGGAGATAAAGTTGAGTTGACAAAATCCAGATGATGATGATGATGATGTTGTTTGAGTCTACATAGGGTACAGAATACATAGAGCATCGCTGATGTGAACTTGAGCCCTGTTGTGTTGTTGGAGCTGTGAATACTCACATATGGATACAAATATGGAGGCAGCCTTTTACCCACACACGCGCGCACGCACGCTCGTCCAGCCACACCAACGCTTTCTAGTATGCACTCTTCCTCACAATCCAGGCCCCTTAATACTAGGTGAGCATTTGCCCACAGAAACAACTGCGAGCATACCAAAACAGTCTTCCCACACAATCATAATTATAGGGAGGCAGACACATTCACACTCACACACACGCACGCACACTCTCTCTCTCTCTCGGCAAGGAACAAAAGAACTCCCACATAGCTTTTTCCGTGCGGCACTCGTGTGTACTGTAAGCCCACTCGTCGTTTTGATAGTATCACTTCTCTGCCATCCCTGTCGTTTTCTGTCTTCTGCAGACATCCAGGTTTTAAAGGAAGCACACGGAGAGAGATAATATATAGCCAGTATTGGTTTGGAAAATAAACAATAAATGGGGCACGCAAAGAGAGGAGATACAGCGAGGGGAGAGAGAGAAACAAGAAAATGGGAGAAGGGTGCACAAGATGGGCGTAAGATGGGAGTTAAACGCAACGAAGTAGTGCAAGGAGCTGAAGAGTGGGAAAGAGAGGAAGGAAAGAGTCGGAGTTTAAGAAAGATAGAAAGTCGCAGCGATGGAGAGACAGCGTGCGCGATTGTGTGTCTCTAAGCGGCCGGGCTGAGAAATATGTAAAGGCGATAAATGGGCGACGGCCATCATCCATCACTGTCAGCGAGAGGGGTGAGCGAGGGAAGAGCGGATTTGATTAGGGAAACGGAGAGCTGCGTTAAAAATGAGTTTGTGAGGCATCGCTGTCGTGATGGCGCCCGGGCAGGAGTCTCGGAGGACGGAGGTGAAGGGGGGTGAGGGGAAGGAGTCAGAAGTGGAGGAGGGAGGTTAATGGTCAAGAGTGTGATGGCTCTATTGTAAAAGGATGCCAGTAGTTTGGACGATAGGACATTCCGAATTCCAATTGGTGAATTTTGCATTTTCAGGCAGAGTTTAAATCAGATGTGGGACCATAAATTGGCGGATTCGAATGGTGCCTCTCAAAATAGAAAAAGAGAAACAATCTCCAAATCTCAGCCAATAATGGATGGATGTGTCGTCGTACAGTCCTCTGTTTTTTTTTTCTTGTCTCTAGTTGTAAAGGGGCTTGCCGAGGAAAACGGCCCAGAGGACCCCTGAGGTAAATAGTCTGACTAAAGGAAGAGAGATGGCAAATAAAAGAAATAAGAACTGCAGTCTCACAGCAGGCCACAAACAGAATACAGTTCTTCTGAAATACTCCTCTCAGCTAATTCCTCCCAAAGCTCTCTGTGTGTTTGTGTTTTGATGGAGAAAAAAAAAAAAAAGAGGCCGGGTGTGTATCTGTGTATCAGCATCTGTATGCATGACCCTCCCTGACGAAATCCTGTTGGAATCCATCCTATTTGGAAGATTGTGTTAATTGTGCCTATTCCTGGAGCATTGCACTTTCCTTTCAATGTTTAGCTTTTTTGGAAAACGTCCACCTATGTATTGGTTTAGGAATTATGAGGCTTGCGTAAAGACCTTGTTTTTGTTTCGCTGATTTCGCCGTTCTTGCGCGAAGTCCCGGAAGACTGTTCCAGTGTTGGCTGATTTTCTTTTAGCGGTCTGTAAACCTGACATTTTGCAGATGTCCATAAAACGGAGAAATTTGCATTTCATTAGAGCGGACTGAAATTCTAATATTACTTTTTTGCTCCGGCGCATTATATCTGGAGTAATGTTTCGTAAATGCATCTGGGATATTTTAAAATGGCCAGACTTCACTGGAGCAAGTAACTCTGCTGTCAGCAATTAAAACATAATAATAGTAATATTTGGAGCTTTGGAGCTTTTTTAATAGGCTGCCAAATTTTGCGTCCCCTTCAAAGAGATGAGCAACGGTCTTTAATGAACTAAGAAGGCTTGTTAAAAAAAAAAAAATACGTTTACAAGTCATTTTAGATTAGATTCTTTACCTATTATAGAGGCCAGACCTTCCCTCGGTGTAAAACCGGCACACAGCGTGTAAGTGTCATTCTGAGAAAACCAGAGACCAGAGTTAACCTACTGTTCCGATATACTGCAGGCTGTGGACCGGTGAACCGCGAAGTCCTGTGAAATGGTCGGCAAAGAAAAAAAAATCTCAAGCAGCGAGCCGTGGCATTAATTAGACCCTCGGACTCATCCGCCTTGTGAGCGGGAGTCGAGTTTTGGACCGAGTCGCATCACACATCATTTTCCTGTCGTCGGCCACTTTCGGGTCCTCTGGTGCTCAGTCCTCATTTTTCACCAATCATATGGGGGATTTGGAGGCTGCTATTATTATTAAAGCCGATAACCATATTGCCGTTATAGAAGCCGCTCATCTATTTTCTTCTTGGGCAGCACTAAGTCGGTCAGTTATTGCAGCCAAATAAAGTCCCTGTCTTACTTTTCTTTATTATCTTAAAAAACCTCTACCAAGAAAATCATCTTAATATATGTTTTTTTTTTGCATCTTTGAGGTCTTTCCACCAACCCGGGGGCCACCGAGCGCTGTGGCTGTGTTGGGTTCTGTATCCCCCTCCTTTGCGAGTTGACTTTTTTGTCATTTCGTTTCCTCCCACCGGGATAGACCGCATGACTGCACAGCTCAGGGATTACACATTTTCTGGGAGGGCAAATTGAATTGGCAAACGCCGGAGGTGACAGTGATTTTATTTGGCACTTTTTTGGCACACATTGTGCCGGGCGAGCAGTTATGAGGTTCTCATTTCAATGTTTCCAAGTTTTAGCCGTTGTCTCGCCTTAAACAGTTTAAGGATAAATATCTGTGGCCACGGGTATTCTGCCCCCAGTTTTTGGACACTTCAGTGTCACTACAGCTGAATACAAACTGAGAAATGGTAACAGCTGAGCATAAGACGATGAAAAGAGCCCCGCCAGTTGTACCTCTGTGGCACCTGGATGTGGTTTTACTTGGAGGACTCAGCTTTCATTGATGGTTTAGCTGTCATATTGGTGCCAGAGAGAATACTGTTCCGTTTTGACGCTTCCTTACTCCCAGTGGCAACAGCAACGTTGTGTCTGATTAAATTGCACAGCGACATGCTTTAAGATGAAGGCAATAAAAGCCTTTAATTAATAGCGGGTGCTCTTTGTTTTGGCCACACGCTCGTCTCTTGGTGCAGATTCCATATTGTGTTCCATGCAATTAGGGCTAAATCTCAGGCTCTTTTTTTAATTCTGCATTTTCAAGCTTTTATTTTGTAAGTGTTGCAGAGTGTGGGAAAATCATGAGCGAGAAGTACTGTGCGGTCAGTTGAATGGGTTGAAGAGGTTCTTCGGTGATTTAGTGTTAGGCGAGCAATAGACACACGTAACAAAAGAGGAGCACCGCAGAGGCTTAAACATCGCTCAGCCCCAGATATGCTGGATCATGCATTTCCCAAAGACTATAAGAGTCTTGATTTTATTCAGCATCGTTTTCCTGGTTCAAAAGGCTCATCCAGTGCCACAACCTAAAAGAAATGACGGGCGTGTATTATTATTATTATTATAACTTTAACAGTCCCATCTATAAGAGGGAGTTAAAAGCAGTCCCACCACCTATGTCAGCCTTTTTGGAATAGGAACGCTGCTTCGATTCTGTAATTATATTTGACATTCCCAGTGAACGCGCACCCCTGCCCTGCAGTTTTGAAACACGTTGCCTCTATACTTCAGGCCGTTCTCACTGGACTTCTCCTAAGCGCTGTGGTGCTTTTGGATTTGTTGCGTGAGAAACTACTCCCGTCTCTAAGCCCTCGTGTTTCTCCAGACGCGCACGCACTCTCTCAGCCTGAAAGTCACGAAGTTGCAGACGCGCAGCCGTGCCGACGCTTGCCTCCGCACGTTTGCCTCTGCATGGCACGACGCAAGCTTCGCAAAAGAACTGACCTGCCACTCTGCCCCGAACGCGAGGCGCTTGCAGTTTCCTGCCCCTCTCCTCCTCTCTTTCCTTCTGTTTGCCCCCCCCTCCTCCTTTGTCTATCTCTTTTCTTGCAGCTCGACCTCTTTGTTGCTAGAAGAAACAGATTTCCTTTCTCTCATTATGTTTTCTCTCCCACAATCTCATCCGCTCGCGCGTTCTCCATTCTGCCTCCATTTTTGCATCATCAGCTTTTCCTGCAACCTTATTTTAATTGGCTGATTCTCTGTGTGTGCGTCTGTGTGTGCGTCTGTGTGTTTTGAGTAAATGGGCTTTTGTGTCCTCGTGCATGTTTACGGAGGTGAGACTAATCAAGGAAAATAAAATCCACATACAAGCATTGACAAGGCACATTCAAAGGACTCTTTCCTCTTGTCAACATCTCCCATCCAATCAGAAACCCTGCAGTGAAAAGTAAACCTGAAATGATAGCATGTGCGTGTTTAGGCTGGCGTGCGTGTGCACACGCATGTGGCGCAGGGGGGATTTGGTGAGTAAGAGAACAATTACCCAATCAGCACACTGCATCCAGCACAGTAGGTCAGCGACCTGCCAACCAGCCGCTGGATCGCTGTGGCGGACATATTGATTATGGCTGTGCACGCGCTGGCGAGTAAACCGCCGTCACTCAGGTTTCTGTTGCCTCCGTCGGCATTGCTCTCGCGTTCCCTCCTTCCATCTCCGGCTTCTCCTAGTTTTTGGGACCGTGACACATGCTAAGCACCGCCACGAGTCAGAAAAAGGGGAAGCGGCGTCTCAAAAGCGGAACGCTAAACATTGCTGACGCGGGCGGGGACATCTCCCACACGGCCTGCTGCGCCGTGATTCACTCGGGGCCTCGACAACAGTCGCGCATAGTTGTAATGGAGACACAACTGCGAGTTTGTAGATGTGAAGGGGGGCTTTTACCGGTTCAGTCGCAAGTATTTTGTTTTCTGGAAGCATATCCACGCTGGAAGGCCAGATGGCGGCTCTCCGGCAATATTTAATAATCATACTGAAGCCGACTCGAAAAGATACGGCGGCGGTTCTTGAGTTGACATTCTTTGGGATATTCTGTTCGAGAATTCCACCCCGAAGAGCCGCGTAGTTTAATAGATTCAAAATCCGTGGTACCAAGAGAGTGTTTATTCTTTCACAGTTATGTGGGTCACTGCCTAATATTAATTTGTGGAAAATCATTGCCAGGGCCCCATGGGTTGTTAAATCACTATCTGTTTTTTGTTATTTACTCATCCTTTTTTTTCCTCCTTGCTCTGTCCTCGTCCATGCTCTTTCATCCCTCGTTTCCCACTTGTGACCCTCTCTCTCTCCCCCCCTTCCCCTCCCCCCCCCCCCCCAAACCCCAGAGTCCCCCCTTCACACATGCTCTTTCCCGTTTATGCTCTTCGCCATTTCCCTCCGCATGTCTCCGGTGGTTGTCGTGGTTACAGTTTGTTCTGCTCATCAGCGTCCTGCTGGGCCTAAACAGACTGTCAACAGTTTAATTACTCATCCTCTCATCCCCCTCTCTCCCCTCCACTTCGGCACCATGCTTTTGCCGGCTGCCTCCACCTCTGGCTGGGGGAGTCACTCTTCCTGTGACATACTCTTCTTTGATGGTTTTCCACTTTCACTTCCTCCCCTTTTTTAATCCCCATCCTCTGCTTGTGTCCCGTCATCCCTTTGTCCGCACCCCTAGTTTCTGAATGTTTGCGTATGATCTGCAGCCTAGTTGCTCGCGCCTCCACCGATCTACCCACCCGCCCCCGCTCCGTGTGCCGAAGCTTTATTGGGATAGTTTTTCTTTTCAGACATTGTTATTCCGCCTCATCCCCGTTCCGTCTTATCATCCACCTCTCCAGTGTCATCGCTTGCCTCTTCATTCTTCATTAGTCAGTCTCTCTCTATTCTGAGCCTTGCTCCCCATCTCCAACAGTCAGTCTTGCAATTATCACACCATCATTCTACACCTCTGTGCCTCAACTACCACCCGTTCCTCGGCTGTTGACGGCGCCCTGATGTCTCATCCTTTGATCCAGGCTGCCTTCCTCCGCCCCCCATTCTCTGTTGTTTCAGGGTTCCACGTCTATCACTTTTGACTTTTCCCTCTCCTTAGCCCCCCCTTTTTTTATTTTATTTTTTTTTTTTTACCATAATCCCACTATAGTGCTGTGCTGAACATTCAATAGCACAAGGGCTTGTTTACAAAAGGAGCAAACGTAGCCGCCGTAATCCCGCTCTCATGTGCGCAATTTTGGGGTTCGTCTCCTCCCAACACGCTGGCTTTCGCTTCCGCACAGATGTCGGTTTTGCTGCCAGCTTACTTCAAGGCGGAACAACAACGTCTCCTCCGCTTGCGCTAGTACCTTTCATACAAAACTGCGAGAAAAAGAATAAAAGCGCAACATTCCCGGCTTGCAGCAGGCCGTACAAAAGAGGCTCTTGATTGAAAGCTGGTTCAATCGGATATGGTGGTGACATCCTACATCTGTCATATCTTTTCTTTGATGTTATTATATGTGTCTATCTCCATTTTTCATGTAACTACACTCATGCCCTGCCATTGAACTACTAGGGAACTGCTGGGTCACTACGTTTTAAACGCTCCATCTGTCCCTCTCTACTTTTTGGCATTTATTCCTGAGTTGGCTCACTGAAGCATTCCCCTGAGCAGTTTTAGACCGGCCATAGTGTAGAAACCCTAATTAGGATGCAGCAGGACCTGGTCCTGTATGCAACTGGAATTGGACATTCTGTTATAATTATATATTATTTACGTCTTCTCCTCGATTGGTAAAGATGCTGATTTAATATGAGGGACACGGAGCTATCGTTGTGAACCTCCTGTTGACAGTGGCTGTGATGGGAGGGGCTTAGCAAGTGGTCAGTGAATTGATCTGTTACTTCTCCTTAATCAAAGGTCCATTCACTTCCCTGCCCCCCCCCCGTCGCTCCATTCATTTTCCAGCCTATTCATCTTGGCATGGCTCCTTTAAACAGGGAGCGTCCCATCTGTTCATCTCCCTTACTGTAGCCGTTGGTGACAACACGCCACACGGAGCATTAACGAGATAATTGAGTTTTTTTTTTTTTACCCTGCCTTTATTTCACTGTTTGAATCAGACGACACTTACCTGCTCTGTAGTCTTACGACTATCACTGGCGGGAGAGCCAGGCCAATTATATCATTTTGACACGGCTAATGGGTACCAAAAGGCTTCTTTGTTACAATTTTTTAAAAGATTCAGTCATCTCTTCAGAATTTGCGCTGCCCCCGTTCACAGCAAGAATCAAAACCGCTGTAAACGATCAACAGCGCAAGTAATGAGCCCTGTCTTGGTTATTAAAAAAAAGCTTATTGTTCGTAAAAAAAATAATAATAATTTAATTTGATGCAATGTTTTTTTTTTTAAGCTCTCTATTCCGGGTAATTAGTGTTCTCCTAAGTAAGACTTCCACTCTTTCCCCCATCGTGGTGTCTCATAATTCAGATTCTGATTCAGTTTATTACTTATTATATGGTACGTCCTATTAACCGTATTTCTAAATAGTTCACGACTGCGTTCTTTGACGAGACGTGTTAGGGCTCATGTCATGCGAATTGCAGCCAATGGTATAGCCGTATAAGCCACGTAATGATAGCCATCTGTCTTTTTAATGATTTCTTCTCTCTCTTTCTTTTTTGATCTCCCCCCGGGTAAATCACCGTTAATTTATCTTTTTACCCCGATTGTGCTTCTTTCTAATCTTGAATCATATTCTAACTCACCATTCTAGCCTTCATAAGATCTCGCTGTGTTTCTCACTTCTCGTTATTCGTTAAGTCAATCAGTTCTTCGGAATTT
The DNA here is from genome assembly GCA_016785305.1 of Colistium nudipinnis. Classification (NCBI taxonomy): domain Eukaryota; kingdom Metazoa; phylum Chordata; class Actinopteri; order Pleuronectiformes; family Rhombosoleidae; genus Colistium; species Colistium nudipinnis. The sequence goes on along the minus strand of JAFBJU010026043.1, from coordinate 38,360 downwards.
ATTTCAGGTCCTCGATGCTCCAACATTTCAAATTTCAGTCTTTATATTATCCTATTTATTGTGTCCACATTATCCGGCCCTCTGTTATCTCTCTCGCTCTCTCTCCGAGCCAATCTCTTTTTTTAAATCCATTCTCCTTTTTTGCTCTTGCTTCCGTTCACTCGTCCGTTTGCCGCTGTGACTTGATGAAGTCAATCACTGCCTCTCACTCCTCCTCGTCTTACAGCGATCCTTTTTATCTGACCTCTCTTAGCACTGATGTGCCCCCCCCCTCCCTGCCCCTCCTCCCCTTCTCTGCCCCCTGTATCTATTTTTCCTCCTTGCTTTACGGTGTGGCACTTTCCCTCTCGCCCAGTTATCCTGCCATATATCCACTCAGTCAGTCTGATCTCCCGTGTCAGTGTGCCAAATCCATGTGTTTTTGTGTGTGCGCGCTCAGGCGCGGCTTACGTAAAAGGCCTCAAACAAAGGGAGGTTAAAACCGCGACGCGGACGCCGCCACACAAACACTCCCGGCGTGTGCACACCCTCACCGCGGAACGCACGCACACACACACACACACACACACACACGACACGCCTGGTGAGATTACAGAAAGGCGAGGTGATGAAAGCTAAGCTGAGACGCACCGAGTGAGTAATCAGATCCAGGACAGCTCTGGGTGACACTGCCATGCATCCAGAGACCCGCACGCAAATGGAGAAGGCTTCTCCGTGTGGTAGGAGGGTGTCGGGCAATAAATTGTGCGAGTTAGAGGTGTGGAATAGCAGGATGAGAAAAGATAAAGCTGTCATCAGTAGCGTGTGGAAGAGCTGTGTGTTCCATCCTGTCTGTGTTTGCTCTAACATTTGCCTCATATGTTGTTATGAATGCACATCTGTTCATTATTTATGTATGTGCGTGTGACCCCACGTGACTGTGAGCGCCTCTGTATCTGTGTGTGTGTGTGTGTGTGTGTGTGTGATTTTGGGAGAGCACTGAGTGCTGATGTCCAACATATTGATTTTCTCAATGATTCAGCACAGAAAGCCAACATGCAAATATTGCATTCACCTTTATTATGTGTGCGTGCGCGTGCGTGTGTGCGTATGTGTGTGTGCATGCTTGAAATTGCATGAACGTTACCTTTTCCGTCTGTGTGGCTCTATAATCCAAATCAGCTCCTCATGATATCCAGCTTTGTGTGTGTGTGCGCGCGTGTGTATTTGTGAGTGTTTAGTACAGATCACGCTCCAGGTGTTCTCTCCTCGTGTTGGGCCAGCAGGGAAGGGGGGGGGGGGGGGTTGTGTGTTTGTGCTGAACCTGTCCTACTACGCCACCGCACACACACTCCCCCGCTTACATCAAAAGGAGTGAGATGTAGGTCAATTTTCAAAAAGGAAAATTTAAAAAAAGCCAGAGCCCAGTATCCTCTTAGGCTTCTCCAGATGAAGAATAAACCTGGAAAATCCGGAATTGCTCACAGTCCCGGTGCGGTATTCCGAAATAGAGACCTTACTTAGAAAGAAATCCAAGAATCCACTTTGCTTAAAATCCTATTCATGGCTTTTTTTCATACCGATCCCTTTGGGTGGTATTCAGCGTCCCCCTATATGTAAAGCAGTTTGGTGGGAGAATAAGAATCGCCTCTTTCCCCACTTCTCTTCCTTCTCTCCTTTTTCTGCTCCTTGCCCTACGTTCAGGCAGCTCCGTCTCTTCTCTTCTGATAGGTTAATGTGGCTCTCTGGCGGTCTCTCCTACTGTGTCGTTCTTTCACGCGTTCTTCCTCCTCCGTCGCTCCTGCCCGACTTCCCGGGGCGATTTCCGGGGCCTCGCTCCACCCCGCAGCGTGAGCGCCGCGTCTGCTCTCCCACACTGAGTTAGTCGTTCATTGATGACCTTGGAGCGAGGAGGTGCGCGTGGGGAGGGGGGGGGGGGGGGGGGGGGGGGGGGGGGGGGGGGGGGGACGAGGTTCGGAGATCGAACAGAGATGGCTAGGAACCTGCAAAGAAGAGGAGACAGATGGAGAGTGTGCGCGGTGTAAATGAGATGTTGTCCTCACACATGTGAATCGCACAAACATGCGACTGGGTCCGTCATCACGTCTTTCTTTCCTCCATCCCATCCTTTCTTTTTCCCCTCAACCCCTTCTGACCTGCTCTTCTGTTTCCGTATCTACACCCGCCCCGCTTCTGCTACCACTTCTGTTGTCAATCATTCAGACCTCCTCATCCTCTGGGTCTCTGTAAATCCAACCCAACCACCATTTTTTTCACCTCTCCCTCCCTCCCTCCCCCTCTCTCTCACCTGTCTGTCAAAGAGAATCAATAGTTCTGAGACCCTCTTAACGCTCCACAGCGGGCAGCTCTGTTTTTTTTTTGTTTTTTTTTCCTGCACACAGCCACACTCTCAAAGCAGCACAAGCACACGCACACAGTCATGCAGCACGTTCACACCTGCTTGCGCCACCACAGTCACCACGCACGCACACACACACACACACTCACACACACACACGCGCACACACGCGCATCTGCTAAATAGTCATGCAGTGATACTCTCCGCCGAGCACACACAGCCTCTGCGTCTCTCTTGTGCACTCTCTCTGTATCGCCCTCTCTCCCTCTCTCTCTCTGTGTTCCACACACACACACACACACACACACACACAACCTCATGAAACAATAGGGCTATTGATCAGTGCCATGGATGTCAGACAGTTCAGAAGTCCCACCCACCCGCTCACACCTGTCTGTCAAACTCCAAAAGCTGACACCTTTAAGAGAACACAATCTCATCATCTTGCTCTAAAGCTGTGCACCCGCTCTGTTTTTGTGTGTTTCGTCGTGAGAGTGTCCCTTAGTGTGCATACGTACATTTGTGCAGCAGCATCTCTGACAGAATTTCCCCCCCCCCCTCCTGATTTCAGTCCTACATCCTCAGTACGTTATCCTTTTAATACCAGCGACCCTCTGGTTTACTTTGCGACTTAAAAATCACATTACAGCTATTTGGAATCCTTTCGTCCCCGTTAAGTTTTCTTCCGATTTTTTCGTCCGTATAAAACATTTTTTTTTACCCTCCTCTAGATAAAAAAGGTGCAACACTAACCTTCTTTTCTGGATGATTCCACCGCGACTCTTGTAGCCGTTACATCTCTGTCTCTCAGCGCCATGAAAAAACACCCATCTCCCTCTTTCTCTCTCTATCACTCCCTGTCCATCTCTCTCTCTATCCCTCTCTCTCTCCCCCCCCCCCCCCCCCCCCCCCCCGCTCTGTCTCCTCCCCTTGGACCTCACTCGGTCTCGACAGCTGCAGTGCTCTGTCTGCCTCCTCTGTCGCTCTTCCGTCAGGCTGTGGGCTGATTGAATTTTAAGTCATGTTAATCCCACAGAACAGGTACTGAATGAAGGAAGAGGACAGAGCGGTAAAAGAAGGGAGAGAGAGAGAAAACTGAATGCAGGGAGTCAGCCGGCTGGTATTTTTAGAAACCTCATCTCTCCTTTCGGGAGGTATTCTTAATTATTCTTCCTTTCATGGTACTGCCTCCACTGAGTCGTTTCACTTCTCCTCCACACGTGCATCTTCATCCTTTTGCTTTTTTCTTGATTTCTATTGGCTTGCTTTGTCTTTATTTGACGGCGAAGAGAGAGTGAATCCCTACGCGTTGCAGAGGAGAGGACTGCGCTCTCTCCCCGGCAGTGGCAAGCCTCGGACTGAGAGAGAGGGGGCGGGGGCGAAAAAGAGAGACATGAAGATGAGGAGCAGGAGGCAGGAGAGATGGAGGGTGTTGGGGAGACGAGGGTAGGAGGAGTTGAAAGAGGGAGTTATTTAGGAGGAGGAAGAGGAAAGCTTAGGAGAGATGATGAATTGGAGGGGAAGAGATGAGGGGAGGAGGAAAAAAGAGAAAATGGGAGAATAAAAGGGGGGGGGGGCTGGCGTTTTTTTAACCGATACAGTTATAGCACACACTTTGAGTTACTCGTTACTTGTCAGAATAAGGACTTTGCATTCAGAACATGTCATCAGTTAAAAATAAAATATGGACCTGCTGCACTATGCAACACCGTATATATATATATATGTGTGTGCGCAGTGGCTCCTGCTGTAGCTTCACATGATGCAAGGAGCACTCAGATATTTCATTCTTAAGTAGTGGTTTTATGTACCTTCTTACTTTCACATATGCAAATTGGCATTTGGAGTGGGCTGCGATGATGTGAGTTTTTTTATCCTTATTCTGCAGTATCACTCTAAGGTAGCATTCTGCATTGTTGATACTTTCACTTTTGACAAAACTAAAGGTTTAGAGATCATTCTTATTTTACGTAATACTTCTTTACTGGAGCTAACTGGAATGAAGCATATCTGCTTGTAATAGTGCCTTTACTTCAGTTCACTTTCGAAATGCTTCTTTGACCACGAATGGATTCTGGAGTGGAGAGAAGATGGAAAGGTTGGAGAGAGAGAGAGAAGGAGGAAAAGGAGGCTGATATGACTTAGTGCCTTGAGCCACTCTGGGTCAGAGAGAGATGAGAGGGGGAGCGGGGGGGGTGGTGATTAAGAGGGAGTGAACACAAGTGGCCAAAGATCTCTGGGGGGAGTTAGGGAGATAAGTGAGGAAGAGAGGGGTTGGCAGGGGATAGAAGTGAGGGGTGGAAGAAGTGATAGCACGGCGATAGGGAGGAGTGTTGCTGATATGACTTCAAACGTTGGCCGGCCGCTGGATTCCCCCACTGCACCAGAGGAAATAGTCGTTTAGTGGAAATCATCCGAGTGTGTGTAGTGCGTGTCCCGTTACTGAGGCAGAACCTGCAACACCAGAGTCGTTGGGTGTTTGGATGAAGCCGTTTTCCGTCTCTCACACCAGTGCAGATGCGATTTTGGAGAGACAGTGAAAAAGAGGGTAGGAAGAGAGTTGTTTATCGGACGATCTGGTCCTCCATCTCAATTTCCTACTGGGAGACACTTCCATCCTCTGCACACTTCTCAACCTGTGCCATCGCTTTATCTTTACCTTTGAATGGTTTGCCTTTCATCGACGTTTATGCACATCCATCATTTGATCTCGGATGTATTTTTATCCACTGCTTTACTCTCGCTCCGTGACGGTCCTACGGTCGTCCAGTGCATTTTGGACCCAGTAAGCTTGACCTCCCCCAAAGCGAGGTTCCGGCAAGGAGAAGTTCGATATATCATCTCGACCAACCGTACCCCTGTTTACCGCGCTCTGCCGTTATGGCTCGTTGATTCCCAATTAATCAAACCTCTGGTGGTTTGGCACCAAGCCCTCACGTCAGGGAGGGTGACCTCGTTGAAATGAAACGAAACGAAACTGGACCTACTGCTGGGTGATGAATGAAGTGAGTTCACCGGTCAGAAAAAAACAAATCCCATTACTTACCAAGTTGTTGGTTTACGGAGAAGGCGCCACTCAACTTAGAATCAGGGAAGAAAAAAGCCAAGTCAAATATGCAGGGAAGTATTTTACTCCCTGAGTCGGCGAACTAAGCAGCGAGATTGGCAGGATCGTTTTTGGTTCATTCTGACGAATTCAACACTCAATCCGAAGGAGGTCGGACCTGATCTGGCTTGGTCGGACTAAATTAGCCCTCAAAGTGAAAACGGCTGCAGTGGAGTCTGCCTACCGACCTCAGACTGAGTGATTCCATCGACTTTTTTTTTTCCTAAAATGTGAACTGGTGTACTGGTTAATTCACCGGTGGTTTCGGCAAACTGGAAAGACCAGCATACGGTATATGTAGCTCCCTTTGCTGGCGGCGGTGCATCATTACACAGTACGGGGTCAATGATCTTGAATTATTCCACTGATCCACATGTAGCAGTAATGTCAGGCTAACCGTGGATGTGAAGAAGGCAGGCTGTACTATACTCTTAAGTTCGAGATCGTGAGACCTTTAACCACTTGACGGTGGCTTCGTTCTAAACCCAAAGCCCTGAAATACACAGCCATAGTTCGAACAGATTTCTTGCACATTTAAAAAGGCTGGAAGGAAGCGGCAGAGGTAGTGTCGCCTGCCATGGTGGTTTGCCACTAACAGGCAGCGAACCGACAGGTATGGCAGAAGAAATGTGCAGCTTAAATCAAAAGATGGAACCTTGACAGCAGCTGAGTAACATGTCCTTGCCAGCAGCGAGAATGTGTGTGTGTGTGTGTGTGAGAGAGAGAGAGAATGTGGAACACGTTTGAATGTAAGCCTCTATTTGTTTTTGCGTGGAATTAAGCCGCCCGCATCAACCCATGCTACGATGTTTATCAGTCATTTGGCTGGTTTGTCCAAGCGAGGGCATTTTTTTCCCCCCTTCTGCGTGTAAATGAGTCACTGAGTTTTTGAGACACAGTGGCTAAATATAGCCAGGTCTGGAATGCACAAAAAAGAAACGCGCGCAGTGAGTGCCCTGTCACACTAACATGTCGCACGTAATGACCAGTGTGTGAGAGGTACATGTATTTTGCAGCCAACACACCTCACTCAGCGCGATTGCCCATACGCACTCGACGAGTGCCTCGCTCACATGATTGCACACATAAACGCACTGTAATATAACACAAATCAGGACTTGGACAGCACAAACGGCTGTCAGACACACACCACTCACAAGGCTAAATGAAATGAGCACACTCACACGCTTGCTCAGCTATGATGTCATGGGGTAAATGCTTTGGAGGTTTAGAGCGAAGGGCAGATCCACCGCCATTTGTCTCAATCTTGGGATAATGAGAGGCAAGGACAAATGCACATGCACTCACATGCACAATAACCATGCAACTTCTTATTTGGCTCTAAAGGCTGTTTGCATCTCATTGTGCTTTTCTTTTCATTTATTTCCCTTGTAATAGTCATTTGTTCTTGAAATGATTTCCCAGGCACAACTGGCATACCTTTTCACCAACTACGGGCTGCGGTCAATGAAGTAGGAGAAAAGAATGCGGCCTCATTTGTCTATATTGCTTTAAGTGTAAAATCTGGACAAATGCAGTCAGACGTTAAGGCACGGGAGGGAAATGACTTCAGGGACATGTCGGTTAAACATGCAATCTAAAACCTTCCATTCAGGGTGGTGCTTTTATGCATTCTGTGCTCCTGGAATTTCGACTAAAAAAAGATTTCTATGTTTGTGGCCCCGCACAAATTGGCTCTGTGCCTAAATGCAGAGAGTTGTTAATAAGACTGTCAAATGCCGAAATAATGAGCCTGGAGGAGCCAATTACTTTAGGTGTGCCAGGGACCAAGTGTTGCCCATGCAGGCTACCTGGCGCTGCCCACTGGTACGACTAAATGGAACAGAGCCATGTGTCACCTGTGCCGTCCCTTCCGTTAAAGTTATACTTTCTGTAGCCAGACGGCCATTTCAGCACCACGGTCAGCTCCAGGGAGCTGTACGCGCAGTGTCGTGATGAGAATATGCAGATACACACAGAGAGAGTAGCAGGAGCAATGATTAGAAGAGGTGTGGAAACCTATAAATACTGACTAGAGAATCACAGATCAGACGCAACCATGCTATAAAGATATTCAAATAAATAATTCTTGATGTTCTGTGCTGAGAAAATCGAGACATTTATATTCCATTCCGTAAATGACAGGCTAGTCATCTCAGGTCCTGGGCTCCTCCCCAGTCTGTGAACATAGAGGCTATGGTGGTTTTTCCCACTAAAGATATCGTGCTGAGCCATAGATGGACGGTAATAACTAAATATGGTCTTGTTGGTTGAGTCAACAATTCTATTTCGGTAGGCCTCCTCAATAGGAGTCAGGCTATCTTTTGCTCAATGTTTATTAGTGCGGATACATGGATGAATCACCTTTTCACCACAGACAATACTCATCAATAGCGAGAGAGCCCATTAGATGGGATGCATTAGTTTGACAGAACAGTATATTGAGACTTTGGCCATTATCACCATGGCAAATGGAGACGGGTTGATTTATACGATCTACTAACACCATACAAAATGCGATGGGGGAGAGGCACTCTGCATTTCTTTGATCTGTAATGAACCGCATGTGACTCACTCAGTTCCATCTCGCACGCCAGTCTTATTGCAGTCTGTCACATAAAATACCCCTCAAGTAATTATAACAAACAGTGTGCGGTAGACCTTTTAAACATATTTCTAACAGTTTCGGAAAAGTTTACTAAGGAATGGCATTTGGATTGAAAAGAACAGTGGACATACGTTGTTCCGCAGTGTCCGCAATACAATAGGGAGTTTGAGGATAATGTGTCAACTGAGAATGGATTCAATCTGGTCTAATGTTCTAGGAATGATTTACGCTATTATTGTCAAGGCTTTAACTGCGTTGTTACCTTGGGAGATGCATTTTGAAGTCATCATTCCAACCCCTTATTTGTCATGTTTTGGTTTGAGGTTGACCAACATTTTAGACGGGCTTAGAACTGTGTACTGGAGATTGCTCAGGATGCTCACTGGAATGGTGCCTGCGTGTTTTTTCTCCGTCTACCGACGCTTGAGGATTTATATACTTTTGGTCAGCTGTTCTTTAACGGCTCAGGTGGGATTTCTCTTTTTATTTCACTGCTTCTCAGACAGTTTGAACCACATAAACAGTGGCCTCATACATAAAACCATACTGCCACTGTATATTACAGAATACCATTGCCTCGGGAACTCTTTAGGGCGACGGCTGAGCATCCAAAATGAGTCACAGCCGTCGAAGGGAGGACAACGGGTAGAAGTAATGTAATATCGACAGAAAGCGCTCTTATTAAAAAATATAGCATATATAAATATGTCTGAGGTGAAATACACCTGAGGTTTCAGGTTTACAGACTAACTAAAGCTGATAAATGACGCCGTCAATTCAAATTAGCATTGCTTTTAGTGCGAAAGTTAAACAGGTCTTTGTCTTTGAGACATTGAAGCGATAATGGCTGGTTCATCTTGGATTTCGAGGAGAAACAATGAATTGAAATATTGGCTCGTGTTGGTGAGTTGAGTTTTATGGCACATAGATGGAACCTGCTGCCGAGCTGGCGGTGGAGTGAATGTCAAATTACTCATGCAAACTTAAACAAAACTATGTCTCACTTGTGACAGGTCATCATGTATCCGCCAAGATGAGTAAGAGTGCATTTTCTAGTTTGACAGTCAACTAACAGGAGGACAGAGCTTGAACTGTGGCGAGACCGCCGTCTTTGGGCTTTGGAGACGATGTAACTCCAAACCCCCGCCTTCCGTTTCATGATTTCAAAGCGCCAAATCATCAGTCACACGTTCCATTATAATTACCATGGAAGACTAAACACCTGCTAATAGAGTCTCAGATGACACACTCTGTGGGCTTTGGAGTACATCGCAAGTCATTTCATGCGTCACGAGCCTCCCGCTCGGTGATTTTAAAAATACCGCCAAGTAGCAATCTGTTTTAAGGACCTCGTGGCTCACGGTGTCTAAAGGAGGTTGAAAAGGGTCTCCTTTCAGCTGGTCCGGCGGCCCGCTTGTTGGTGGGACATGATTCTGAGTCACGGTGTTGATGGAAAACACGTCACACATGAGCAATGGCTCTTGCAAAATCTTCCCCGGGAGACTTTCTGACAAGCAATGCATTCGATTATTATGCATTTGACTAAAGAAGCCTAACTTTGTGGTATCCACTTTCCTTAACTGTGCATTATCTCATCTTCTGGTTTCAGCTTGTAACCTTCCCCCTGGAGAATAGTTTGAACCTGAGCAGCCCGTGTAATTTGAGATTGTCATGTAAGTGGTTAGGGCTTTTGCAATAGTTCAGAGCACTTGGGAAAAACATTTAATTCTGCACAAAATTTTATATTAGCTGTATAGCCTTTTTTTTTTTTCTTTCACTGGTACTCATGGTAACACTGGCAAGTCACCCAGTGCTTTTACTGTAAAAAAAAATCTCTGGGAGGCAAATTGCATCTTCACTTCAACACTTTGGTTACACCAGAGCCATCATAACAACAATGCAATACTGGGTGGCATTTCCCCTGTGGTGTACTTTGTCTCAAATATCCAGACTGAAGTGCTGTACCATGTCCCGCGTCGGCCCACCGACGGGCGACCCAAACACACTGTAATGAGAATGAAACATAGTCGAGCATAGTGTGTGTCTGACACATCTCAGAGCCGAAAGAGGACCGCTCCTCCCTCCTTCGGTTCCTTTGTTAAGAGTTTCCAAAACCAATAACAGTAAATCTATGTCAAGACAGTGGTGTAGAGTGCGTGTACCTGTGTGTGCCAGCATTGGAGCACAAGAGCCAGGCTAAGTAATCAGGCCTCTGTTCTGTTTCCTTCTTTGCCTGCAATAAACATAACTTAAGAAAATAACATTTCAGAGTGTATTTGGCAAAGGACATCGGGAGATGATGGTTGTCGTGGTCAGTGTTTACATGTCCAGGTAAATTCAACAGCACGCACACTGTGCCGAGAATTACCACGGCCACTTCACGTGGAGAAAGAAGCGGCTCCTGTGGACACACACACAGGATCAGCATAACCACAGTGTCAACGGGCGCGTGCGCAAAGTGACTGGCCCGCTGTCCTTCTAACAAACCAATCATTGGACTGCAGCAAAGTCATTAGCGGCCGGCTGAGACCAAAACATCCCCGCAGCAGGACGCCGACTGTTTGGTGTGTGTGTGCGAGAGCGAGGGAGAGAATAACTTTGCATCCCTGATTCACGTGTCAATGGGCTTTCTATTGGTTTGTTTGTTGCGCTCATGTCTTGTCCTGTTGGAATTATTTGATATCGTATTGGTTTCCTTGGTCTGGCCTTTTTAATGCACAGGTGTGTGCGTGCGTGTCTTGTCCGTGTGGAGTGTGGCCGCATGCCTTGCTGTGTTTGTTGATCTTTTTTTTACGTGTCCGGGCCCCGGCGGTTAGGGCCTGGAGGAGAGGAAAAAAGACAAAGGACCTGACAGCTCACAGGGCGGCAGTGTTTGTGCGGGGACGACGGGGATCAGCTGAGCGTGTTGTGTCTTTCGAGTGTGATGCCCAGCACGACTGGCAAGGTTTCCAAAATTCAAGATGATTCTTTTTTTTTGCATAAAGCCTCTCTCCATTCGCCGCTGTTTAAAGAAAATGAATCGATAGAGGCGTCAAACATTTTAAGGTCTGCACGTTCACCGAAAAAAAAAACGTGAGCAGGAACTCAACAGCCTTGTTTACAAGGCACCTATGTGGGAGGGGGAATCAGATGAGCGGCGGATCAAAGAGGAGACTTCACTGAGCGTGGTCCTGGCTTTGCCGCCTACACGTGAGGATTTGAAAAACAATTGTGAGGACGTCATGTACGTTTTCATTTACTCCAAGTCCTTAGGGCCGAAGTTTCTTTACCTGGTGGACACAAATGTCTTCCACACAGACTGAAAGCGATACCATGCAGATCGGCTCCGAAAACGACTCTCATTTCTTTGCGGCTTCAACGTTTTTCAAAAAAAAGACTTCATGACACAGACTTCAAAGCTCCCCTGCGTTGCACGGTGAAAAATGACATCCAATCGCAGCGAAGGGAGTTTGCAGACAGTGAGAACACATAAAATAGCAGGTGGTCTGTTTTTGTTTTTTTTTTCTTTCGCTCCCTCAAGATATCCAGACTGCAATTGAGTGTCAGTTGTAAATTCTGACCACATTAACGTTGGAGTGTTGGATAAATGAAAGATGGGGAAAAAAAAAACACATCCGGCTCCCTGCAGCAAGCAGATGCTCTGTACCAGCGAGTGTTTAAAGGTGGTGCCACGTCGTGCCGATCCGCCTTGTGTTTGCAGTCGAGTCGACGGCCTGGGACGTCAATACCTACTTCACTGCGTTGCCTTGGCAGTCGCCAGCCAAGCCGATTGCAACGAGAGCGATAACGACCGGCTGTGAGCCCAATAGCAATAAAAGCGACTTTTCGGGTGATAAACGGAGGGCGGCGATAAATAAAGGGAAGCATACACATAACCAGATGTAGTTTTGTTGTGTGGCAGGGGGGTGTTTTGGTTTTTCATCAAAAAGAGTGTGAGTGCGAGAGTTCAATTGCTGGTTATTGGAAAGAGTGAGGGTGTCAACTGTCAACTAGAGCCCATGGGATCATTAATCATTCAAAAAAAAAATCACAGGGAGTCATCGGGCGGTGCAGGGATGGCACACCTTAACATTTACCAGACATTTGTGACATGTTTATTTTTCCCCTCGACCTCATGCACATTAAAAGGTGTGTGCGCGCGTGTGCGTGTAGTCGAGCTTGTGTTGGCAATCAGCAAGGCATTTGTGTGTCCGTGTGTTTGTGCCGAGCGCAATGGAGGCTGTAGCCTCGTTTCAGTGCATCCAAATCGGAGGAGGGCCTCTGTCGAGTGTGCGCGGGCGTGCGTGTGTGCGATATCACTGAGAGCAGGCCAGAGTGAATTATTTTCTTTATAGCAGACAATGAGCGGTGAGAGGGCAGAAAGCAGCTTGTTTCTGTGTTTTTAAAGTGTGTTTGTGCAAAATTAGAGGCATCATGGAGACAGAGTTAGGCCGGTGGTCGTGCGTGCGTGCGTGAGTTAGCCACAGGCATACAGAGAAGCTTGATGATGAACACATTGATCTGGTACAGCAGAGAGGAGAGGAGAAGCCTTGGTGTCTTCCGTTATGGCTCTCATTCTCGGTCTCTCCACATTATTATTTCCTTTACACCTTTTGCCCACATTTCCCTTTGCTTTACTTCAGTTAAGTTTATTGCCGCCTAAATGATAGATTGCGATGACATCGCAGCAAAGTGCTCACTGAAACTGGGCCACTTAGAAAAAATAAACGTTTGCCTATTTCTCTGCTTTTCAACTTTTGACTTTGTCCGCGTGTAGCCGGTTGTGTCCCTTGGCTGTGATAAAGTTAAAGATCTGATTTTTGGATTTTTTTTATTTTTTTTTCATGAGCTTGGTAACCAATATGTATTTTAAGTTGCTCCGGGTTTTACGGTCAATCCAATGCTCAGGTTATGGCTTAAATTCGGTCCATCTGTGGGTTATGCTTTGTGTGAGCGTATACTTCTTGCATTACACCAGGGTGTGCGTGTGTGTGTGTGTGTGTGTGTGTGTGTGCATGGGACAAAGAAAAGTGTCTAATTAGCCCAAATATCCCCAAATAAAAAGGGATATTTGGCTTCCGCATTGATTGATTTGGAGGCTGGCTGGCTCAGGGTTTTTTGGGCTTCTTTTTTTCAAATGTCACTAATGGCCCACTTTTTGTTTTGTTTTTTTTTCGCAAACTGGAAGGAATAATCTCTTCACAGTTTGCATTCCGTCCCTTTTACCCGGTGACATTAAACAGCGCTAAACACCTCCAAAGCCGGCTCCCGGAATAAATTGACACATTTCCCCTCCAATCCCTTTAACCAACGCTCCTTCTATCCCCCTTTTCTGAATGTCTTCCCACTATTTTCCTTCGCCCCTTCCATTTGTGTATCAATCTCCCCTCCTCCTTTCCCCTTTTTTCCCTCTCTCATCACATTTCAGAGACATTTCATTCAAACTGTTACGTCTCCTTCTCTCTGATGTATTTTTCTCTCTCCATGTGTTAATTTAGGGAGTGTAATTGGCCTTATAATAATACTTTTGAGGCCAGCAAACAACAACACTCTGCTCTCCGCATTGTGAATGCGTTTTGCATTATATCACGCTCGTCGTGCATACCAATGTGTTGCCTTGTGTTGAACACGGCGAGATGCTTCTTTGAAAATAACTGCAGTCTTTTCTTTCAAGTGATTTGTTTTCAGATGAGGAGTTAAGCGCAGTGATTTCAGTCTCGGCTCTCTTGCTTCTCACGACAATGTTTTTTTTTGTGAGAGGTGTTTCACAAACCTTTTTTTTTATCCAAAGTGCTCATCAAAGAACACACAGTAAAACTTTCCCTTCGCTGTCCCTCTCTCTCCATCTCCAGACCAACATCCCGTTCCTCCAGAATGTTTTCTCCAACCACCAGTTCCTCCACTCCACCGTGGACACCCAGTTCATCGACGAGAACCAGGAACTCTTCAACCTCAAACCCACTCAGAACCGAGCCCAGAAGCTACTGCACTATCTAGGTCAGCAAAAATACACAACCCTGCATGACTACAATACGTATAGGCACTGTGCTTTAAACATATTGTATTTTCAAGGAGAACTGTGAGTGTACCATTAAAATGAATTATTAAAAAGGCAACACTTATTCTGTATACTCTACTTCCAAAAAATATTTATTCCAGCTTTCAAGACCCAAAGATGAAAGGGCCTATTTTAGTACAGAAGTGAGGACCAACCTACACATAGAGGTGGATGGTATCATTAAAATAACTGTGGATGCACACTATAACCAGGGTAAACTTTGGGTCATCTGAGCCTTCGAGGAAAACCGAGCAAGCTCACAGCTATAAATTCTTCCAAAAAGAAAAGAAAGAGTGGACTTTGATGTACTGAACCTCTTTAACTACAAATGTAGAAGGACACAACAAAAATACATATGGCGTCCTTAAAGGTCTATTATGTGAAATGGAATGCGACAAAATACCTGCTCCATATGCATGAATAAAGTGCTCATTCAAAGTTGTGAAAAATATTAAAAACCTTATTATGGCTGTCACATTTTTGTTTGAATGATTTTTACAGCATCTGACTTTTTATTCTCTACTTCCAAACTCCTGCCCAGGTCATGTGATGGTAAACGGACCAACTACACCCATCCCAGTGAAGGCTAAGCCCTCTTCCATAGACCCTGTCATTCCTCCCGTCACTCTGGGTAAGTCAGACACGGGCAAATCAGCCATTCACACTGCGCCGTTTGCCTTTCTGTCACGCTTTCTGAATTGCTGACCTTTTTTACGGTTCCCTAATGATGTCACAGTGCATCATTATTATGACATGTATCACGTTTGGTCTAATTTAGCAAGGCCTTCCAGGGTTTCATTTACCCCGGGGAGGAGCAATGCTAAAAATGTAAATACCGGTGGATCCGTCGGGCACTTTGGTTTAAAGCACCCACAGGATGACAAACTGGCTGTCGAACAGACCCGATAGCTTTGGGCTGGAAGGTTCTCCTAAATGGCTCAGTTTAGCACCCGGGGAGGAGAGAGGTTTTGGCCCGGGGTGCTCTGCTGAGCTGTGAGCACAGGCGTGAGAGGATGCGGCTCCTTGTCTGTGTCTCTCGTCCCGCTCTGCACCAGCGCCCCCTTTGGAATCTCGCAGGAACGGCCCGGCTCCTCCGCCGAGCTCGATCGTGAGCTCATTGAGCCTCGTAAGCCCTATTTATACCGGTGGCATTAAAATGCACCTTGGGTATTCGGATGGAAAAAGTACAGGTGTGATTGCACCTGATACTGATTTGGGGACACACTGAGATCGGGCGGCTTAGACCAACGTTATAGATAATCTGGGCTTAATGGCCGTATTCGTTTAGCAGTGTGTATGCAATAGCACATTGGTTCTCTGCAAACATACGTGATGTGTAGGCCTATTTGCTCATAGAGCAGGGAGGAGTGATCAGTTCACAAGTGGTCACAAATATTCCCCTTGCTACCGATAGCGTCTCGGTAGATCTGTCACACTAAGGCTGGAATATTGATGAAGTATTCATTTTAAATTGACGAGATGTGCTCTGGTTGGCTTATTTCACAAATTGTCTGAGCCTGTGGTTGTTTGCCGGATGGCAAGACGCTCCAAGGGGTGGTGCGCACTTGCATACATTTACACAGCTGCCCCATTTGACGGCAACCGAATAGTCGGCTGTATCAATCTGACGTGTTCATCAGCGCCCGGTTCTGCCTCAGCACATCCCGCAGCGTGCCCGGTAAACACGAATTTCTACCAAAATAAACTAAATAGAATCACGATCGGGCATAACTAATCAAACCTGACATCTCAAAACGGTGCACAGTGGAAAGGAATGAATCAAATAGGACAGAATAATCTGCAGTGTTTGTGTACGTCTGCGTGTGTGTGTGTGTGCTTGAAAGCCCTGGTCGCCCGGCCCCGCTCGTTGCAGAGAAGCAAACACACGGGCTTGTGCGCTTGTGAGGTGACAAATTGACAGTATGCACAAACTGGGCACGCACTCTATAGGCAGACACCCTTTGTGTGTCTCCACACCCCCTCTCTCACCTATAGTAGGCAGCTGATGAGGTAGTTATATGTAGCAAAGGCATGCACAGAGGCATACCTAAAGCCTAATAATGAGATTTGTGATGTGCTTATATCCTTTATTTCATCCAGCGGGGGGGATTGAGAGAAGAGAGGGATTAGGCCTGTATTATCACACTCTGCGGAGGGAGGGGCGGGGGGCGAGGGAGGAGGAGAAAGAGGTCACGAAAGGAGAGGAGACGATTCGGGCCCTGTTTAATCCCCATATGCAGAGGAAATGGTCAGGTTGACATCGTGGCAGCCGGGGCTTCTATGGACGGTGACCAACAGAGTAGGAAGGACTCTTGCAGCATATCAGCACGACATGCTGATATATCAAAACGTCACTTTAAAATGAGGGGAAGAAGAAGAGAAACGCTATTTCTCAGGTATTCCCTCGCAAGCACAGAGGGAATGGGATCAAAATGAGTCCCCCAAGGCAGGATAAGGATGTCCTGACAGAGCAGTGTTCAGGACTCAAAAGGCCATTATTTTCTAATTAGGATTTGTAGTCTGAAACGATCCCTCTGAAGGCTGATGGCTGGCGGATCATCGATGGCGTACAAGTACACCTTGTTCCAATTATTGTCTGGATTTATGAAATGGAGGACAGCTAGAGGTTAATCACCAGATAGCTCAGATGTTAGCTTTAGGAAGAATGACTAATAAGGATGATGGTCTTTATCCCCCCCTCCCAGCATGTATTTTCTTTTTTTTTCTTTTTTTTTTAATTGGCTGCTAGTAGAGTATGTAACATCTGTGCCTTATTATCTCTCGCTAAACGAAAACAAATTATGGTTACAAAATGAAAACGCATGTTCCAAAAGGCTTAATATTTCATTTTCTCTTTCCCCATTTATTTATTATTGGATGCTGCCCTCAGCCATCTTCAAAAAGGGAAGGTCGTTTTTAACCTAGGTCCAAACCCCATTTTGAGGTATTTCAGTTTGTTTCCCCACCTCTCATGCAGATACCACACCACCATTAAAAGGATTTCCAAAGTTTGATTTTAGCAGGTATGCTTCAAAAGCAATCCATTTTATGGTAAATATTTTTTTACGAAACAAAAGGAATACCTTTATTATTATTATTATTCATTTCGAAATGTGAGGCCTATTCAGTCAATACGTTGTAATCATGATATCTTCATGTTTAAAACCTCATATCGATATCTATTATATAGATATATGTATATATATATGTGTGTGTGTGTGCAGCCCTAATTATCAGCCCCATCAGAGTCATTTCAAAGGTTCCTCAACACCAAGATTCAAGACCTTTAACGGTCTCCTTGGGAGACAGATGTCGGCTAAGGGCAGCGTCTAAGCCAGCCGTTATTACTCTGAGATTGTGTCCTCCACAAATTGCAAATAAAGAAATACCTCAGAGCACAATGGCCCTCTCTATCTCGTCGCATCAGCTGTTACGGCGGCGCTGGGGGGAGAAGAAGACCGGGCAGGTGAAGAATGTCAGGGGGAATATATTGACACTCGGCTGGGCGGCCGGGAGTGAACAAAGGGCAAAAAAGCATTTTTCGTGCAAAACAGGGGGTCTCTTTTGGCCTGTGAGAGGGTTGGTTGCAAAGCACATCTACCACATGGCACCTGTATTTACATTTATTAATTTTTTTGTTTATGTTCTCTGCTATGCCATACACACAAAGCCACTTACTATGTTTTTTTAGGAACCTGCCCAATGCATAGGCTAGTGCAATCCCAGGACAGATGCCCCAATTTCTTCCCTATTGTGTGGTGGCGCAAGTGTGACCACGTGATTGTTAAATGGAGGGAGGAGCGAGTTAGAACAATTTTTTCTGAGTGCACAGAGGGGCCTGTGTGTGATAAGTTCCTAAGCACCTCTATCTATTTGCTTTGGTAACACAATTCTACATTGCTCATTTTTCTCACTTTCACACAGCTCATTTGTATTTGCATTTATGGACAAATGTGTGTGCGTGTGTGAAGTTCATTTGGCCCATGCTGGCCCCAGAGACAATTACGGCAGAGATCATTTGTTTTCAGGGATGAGGTGCGACCATAAAAGGTCAAGAGTGAATATGCAGCAACGAGAGAGAGAAAGAGGGAGATGGAGGTGAAGGCAGAGTGAGGAAGGACGGGTTGGAGGACAACTGAGCAGGCAGTATGGGTACCTCATTAACTAGTCTAACTGATTGATGATTGTACACGCCCTGGCAAAAAATAGATCTCAATTCTGTGTCCAATGTTTGAATTGCCTCTGGTTGTGTATGTTTAATTGCGAAGCAGAGAGAGAAAAGATGTTTAGAATAGAAGTCAAGCTGTAGCCGCACACATGTATTTCTGAGACCACTCACCTGTGAAAAACAGAAAATTACACTATTTGCCTTGGCTGGGGGGATTTGGTAGCCTTTGCTTGCATTTCGCCTTGGGGAGGCTTTAAGTGGCGAAATTGCTACTGTATATGGTACACTTTAGAAAGTCACATCTGATTAAATTTGCATCTGTTGGATATGCGGTTCTGAGACTGATTTCTTCAACTAATATTGAATATACGAAACTTATATATGTCAGGGAACCCAGATTGAAAACTCCAGAAATGTCCTCCATCTGGAGCTGCCTTTACACCTTTGGAAAATAGAATACAACATGGTCATAGGTCCAAGAAGGGCAGAGAAATGTCATTGGAATATGAAAAATGCAAAATAGAATACCATGTTCATATGAGTCACTGTCACTCCATTGTTCAACCAATCGTATTGTTGTATTATAATTGATCAGCTTCAGCTGCGGGTGCTTAGAGCAGCAATAAAAGGAAACAATGT
Source organism: Colistium nudipinnis (assembly GCA_016785305.1). Taxonomy (NCBI): domain Eukaryota; kingdom Metazoa; phylum Chordata; class Actinopteri; order Pleuronectiformes; family Rhombosoleidae; genus Colistium; species Colistium nudipinnis. Next base: position 19,464 of record JAFBJU010026043.1, on the reverse strand, counting down.
CCGTCTCATTAAAACAAATGATGACAACCACCGGACATGTTCACAGCCCCACTTGTGTAAATAACCTTTTACCTGCACACCGGGCCTCATTGGCGCACATCATTTACCGTGGTCTGAAACTTAAGCGGCACCAAAAGTCAAACCTCCGCTGAAAATCGGGTTAAGAAAAAGGACAGGCCCATACTTTGGCCTTCGTCATCTTTGTAATAGAAGTTGTAATATTAATGCTGTATTTACATCTTTTTTCAGTGTAAACGTTTTTCTTTATTCATATTATTCAACACATTTTCCGCAACCTTCTAACATTTTAAAATATCCCTCCAGTATCTGATATTGATTTCCCCCCCAGTAACCCCCCCCCCGCATCGTCTTTCTTCTTATGCTTCCGTTCCTTTCTCCCTCCTTCGTTCACAGGCGACCCTCCGCTAGGTTTCCGCGACGTGTTGCTGCGTGACGGCCCTGAGGGATTCGCCAAGGCCGTCCGTGCCCACAAAGGTCTGTTGCTAATGGACACCACATTCAGGGATGCACACCAGTCGCTCCTGGCAACCAGGGTTCGCACCCACGACCTGAAAAGGATCTCGCCGTTTGTCAGCCACAACTTTAGCAACCTTTACAGCTTGGAGAACTGGGGAGGTGAGTTGCACTGTGTTGACTATATTTGCCACAATGTCCCAAATCCTTTTAAAATCTTTGTGCACATGACGCAGACGAGTTATAATACTGTATGTTAAACAGTGGACCGCTCGTCAGATCCGGGGCCACCATTTGCAAAGGGGTCAATTGGGTTAAAATATAAATAACGATCACTATTGGGTGAAAATATACGTATAATATATGCGTTCATACACGCAGCCAGTTGAGTATGACATTATTCTCCTCCCTTCCTTAGATGACTGCTGTGATAATTGTATTCTTTCTTAATGCGCCCGGATAACCACACAGTTTGGCTCCCACTCCTGTTTTAGATTGGCTCCGTGTTTCATTGACGGAATTGATTGTGCCTCGCTGGTTTTTTGAACGCACCTCGATCCTCGGCCTCGACTCCCACGAGTCGCAGGGTTTGTGCGGGTTTCCTCAATAGACAGCGGCGGTACCTTTCGCCCTGCTCTTGAATGAGAAAATTGCGCCTTGCTGAAACTTGTCCAGGCACGGGAAGTGCAATAATGTCCCTGTATGATATGCCATTACTATATAATTGGCCACAGAAGGAGAATGCGTGCCTTGTGTTTGGCCATGAGAGCCATTATCGACACTTGGCGATAATGGTTCTATGCCGAGTGCAGTTGTTACGAACTGGTTTCAAGGAGTAAAATGATTTTCCCCGTTTGAATACTCGAACACTATGCATATGCACGTTTATGGAAGAGATATGAACGATGCACTTCTTGAGGATGAGGCACTTGGGCTGGCGCTCGGTTATAGTCTTTGATCACGCTTGTATTGAAACTACGTCGAGGAGAGAATGTCCGGTGAAAACCTCTTCGGTGCCGGTTAAAATCCAGCTCGGAGCTGCTCACGGTGCAACACATTTCCTTACTCTGGCACTTTGAGCAGATTTGACATCAGGCAACGTCTCCACATCTCCCGTTTGAACAGATAAAAGGTCACGGCCAAGGTAAATCACGGATGAGATATTTTGATAAAAGGGGCTCCAAGGTTTTACCGCCTCCCTTCCTCCGTGAACATTGTGTTTTTATAATGAGAGCAGCCAGGAGCAGATTCAGCGGAGCTGTGTTACAGTTGTTACATTAAAAAGTACATTTTCGTGGAGACGCTGAGAACCCGCGGTGAACTCGGCCTTTGTTTTTGCAGTAACATCGCTGAATAGATATCAGGGAAGCCCCTTTGTCCCTGCATGTCTCATTACAAGCCAGCTCTTGAGAAGAAAGAAACATTTTATTATTTCATTATCTGATATATGAAACTTACTTAAAAGGATTGAATCTGGAACCATATTCAAATAGGGTTAGGGCTGTGCAAAATAGTCAATAAAACCTGAAGGACAGTGGGATTTAAGACCCCTTTATGGTCGACCATTAAATATGGTATACTATAGAAATGCACAGTTAAACACATTCAAGCCTAAACAGAGCATTTCCTTTATAAGCAATTAGATTGAGATCACGATAATCACATCCCATATTAAGGCTTTAGCTGACTATTTTACAGTATAGTCATTCACAATCAGGCAGACATTGTGGCCATTTTACTTGTGGAAATTGACGCAGTGAAAAGCTGAAAGGAAACCTTCGGTTCTCGAATCGAACTGAATGTTGTCATGATAATGGCGAGAGAAAAACGAATCTGAGTTGCTTTGAATCGTCCTCATAAAATTGTTCCTTTGTGTTGGAATTTCATTGGGAGTTTAGTTTTGAAAGCTTCTGTCAATAGAATCCCTTTAATTTAAAACAGTCCTCCGTCTTCATAATGAAGCTACGGAAAGTGAATATATGCGTGTCTCGCTCCCATTTATGCAACTACAGAACCAAGAAAAAAACTAATATTTATATATATCAGATGTAGGAAAAAGCTTTTAGAGTTTTAACACCTCCTGACTTAATGATTCTGTAATGGTCTGGCATTATGAGCTGAGGTGCTTGAGGCTCATTAGTCTTTCTCAGTTAAAAGTTGTGAAAGGTACCTTAATCCTCCGTTGGCAGTGGTGGCATCGAAAGACTCAAGAGTAAACAGAGTGAGAATTTCTAATAATAATAATTATTATTATAATAACACTCAGAGTCAGAATAAATACTAGAAAGTGTGTGACACTGTGACACTTTCCGGAAACAAGACCCGTTTGCAGTTGTACTATCCTCTGTTGTGCCTATTGATGGTGTTAATATAATAAATACAGTTATGTGCCTCTTAAATATGTTAATTTAAAAGAAGCAGCAAAGCACATACAAAAGAGATGAATCTGCCACCGAGTCTTGACACACTGTATAGTTTCTCTTCATATACTATTTCACAGTGGAGTGTTTCTACTCTTCCCACATACAGAAATTGTTTTACCTCCTGGATTCCATCTCAAGGCCCAAGCGGGGCTGCTCCAATTCCAGCTTTTTACAGATATACATTTTTTTCATTTCATACAGTGGGCAAACCTGCCTGCAAACGCCTCACCCATTTCCTCTTGGCTTATCCTGATCTCATCTTATAACGTTGCCTTTGTGGGTTCACTTATGCCTCCTTGTTTTATATTGTTGCCGGGCTAACCTTAAGCCAAACCCCAGCCCATCCACAAATAACCAGGGTCTGTGCTTCCGCTGCATTATACGGTGTCTTTTTGTTAAAATTGTTCCGTGCCGGGCCCAATTACAGATGCAATCGCTGCGCCTCCTTCATATGGGAAGGTTGTCATTTTTTGCATTATATCTCAGAATGAAATGCGGGATTCAGGAACGTTTGGTGTTAAAAATCCCTCCATTCACTGGGTTTTCAATATTCCCAGAGACACCAGCTGCCAGCCAGGCTCTCGCCTCGTATTGATTTAGGTTGTGAAGCTCAATTTAGACTGCCATGCTGTTTGGAAAAAGGTTCAGCTCTAGCACCCTGTGACACAGTGACAGCTTGTAAAACGTACACTTACAACAGTTCCTCGTAAATCACTTAAGGAGGAATAACTACCATGCCTCTCTGGATGCCAGGTCCCTATACAGTGTACTTTTATTACATGGGGATCACTGGTAAAGAAGAGCACGCCTGGCTGTACTCAAATGACTTCGAACCCCAAAATGTTGCCAAAGGGAGAAGATCATGCGTGTATGGAATGCCGTTACCCTGCCCTGCGCAAGAATCTTTTTTTATTCGCGGCGCCGTCTTCGATAGGGAATATTCCACTCGCATGTTTCTGCTGCTTAAAGGCAGGATGAATCATTGAAGAGATTAAGCCCGTGGAAGGCCTTTGAGGATTAAGTTCCAATTCCTGATATTGCCTCCCTCCCTACACCATTGAAGATACAGTAATGTGAGTCGGGGTCACACATTGTGTCTGCGGACGGGGTGACAAATTAAAGGCAATGCTGACATGACCTGTCTTCGTGAGCCGTTGGGGCTATGGCACAAGCCACCGCCTCAGCGGGCGCCTCGTCACTCGTGCAGGTCTTTGCGTGAGGCGAGCGTCGTGCTTTCAAAAACCAAACTCCCCTCATCCGGTGCTCTGATGGCGGCGCCGGGTCCCAAGGGATCGGGTGGGGATCTCGTTATGTCGAAGGCCGTAGTGTGCAATGTGATTCATCATCATACTGCTCAAAACATCTTGTGCCTTGTGGAATACAGTTCAACAGCGTCACAGCTGTAAACGTGCCTTTAATCAAAAATGCCGATAACTGCTGAGAAGCGTGAGCTTATGTAACAATATGAAATCCTTCTTCATTTGAAACTCAGACGATTGATATTTATCATTTAGATTCATCGTGAGCTTTCCGTTATGGGCTCAGGAGCACGAGATTGAAGTTGACTTTGTGCAACTTTATTTTCCCACTCGGGGAAATTTGGATGAAGAGTTTTTTCCCAAACTGCGAAACTGTACAAACTGTTTTATTATTGAGTTTTGTCTAAAATGTGCTCTCACCCAATGTCTTCCCACGGAGACTCCCAGGACAGTTTACTCCATAATAAGTCATTTTTCTCTCATTTCTCTTTTACATTGTTACATTTTTACTCATACATTGCTGGCCATAGTGGGTGTGGGCAAAATAGGCTTGTGTCTGTCCTTCATTGGATTTGTTTTAGCACATATACACGGATTGGTAGATTGGATGCTGCTTGTTCTTTTATAATGGCGGGCCAGAACAGTGCCGGCGCCTAATTTCCTCCAATTGGGAGCAGCTGTCTGTCCTCATTGGGGTTATCAAATTATCAGAGTAAATGTTGCCCTCCCAGATGAATCCCACAGCCAGCCTCGTGGCTTTAATATCTCATATGCAATGATTAACGATAAATACTGATGTTTGACATCCGATAGGAACCCCTTTGAGTCAATTCCACTCTGAACCGGCACTTGAAGAGTTGCTGATGTCTACTCGAATCCATATCAGTGGAAGAAGAAAAAAAAATCAAAAACTTGATGAAATAGATTTTTTTTTTCTTCCCCCCATGTCATCTCTGCTCCTCCCAAAGAAAGGAGAAAGCACTTGCACTTAGTATTCTCTCTGTGTCTAAACGTATGAGTGCTCAGCAAATGAAATGCAATGATGACAGTGTTGGATCAGCAGAAAAAAAACAGTGGCAGCTTCAATATTTCCAGCTGATATGATATACGGGTATGAGATTTGCTAATCTACTCCCCCAGAATGGGAAATGGGAGATTGCTATCTCTCGTTTTTCCCTTCTCCACCGAAAGATTTGAAACTTAAAAGTGGCAATAGACAACTTTGTCCCCTTAGCGTTTCCGAGTGGATATTAACATTGGTTAAAACGGCCAAACACTTTCGTCCATTTCCATCTTACAATGACATGATAGGAAGTTTCAAAATGAGCACGTATCTTCCGATATTGCATTTGAGAATCCATTAGTGTGTATTTTGTGTACCTGAGTGTGCTGAGGGTAAAGTGATGTTTTGAAATATTCGTTTTTGAGCTTAAAATTGAGATCAAAGTTGGAGTGACAGCTGAAATAAACTGCTACCCCTGTGTGTGCGCGCGTGCGTTTGTGTGTGTGTTTGTGTGCGTGCGTGCGTGTGTGCGTGCTCGTGTGTGTGTGTCATTTTAGGTGCTACCTTTGACGTGGCCATGCGCTTCCTGTCAGAGTGCCCCTGGAAGAGGCTCCAGGAGTTGAGAGCTTTGATCCCAAATGTCCCTTTCCAGATGCTCCTCCGAGGGGCCAACGCTGTGGGCTATACCAACTACCCCGATAATGCTGTTTTTAAGTAAGTCTCAAATATAGGTATATACTCCCACATTTTACTCTTCGGTCCCATTTCTAAGACCTCGCAGTCATCACCGGCCAGGTTCATACCGTGGACATGCATGCGTCGTTCTTTTTACTCCCGTCAGTCGCCACTCCTTTCGCTTCATGGTCTCTCAATCATTTTTTACATGTTCTCCTGCCTGGTTTGTTTCCATGGGAACAATATGGGCTACCTTTAACTCCATACATGCGTTTACTTCTTTCTCTAAGCACATCCAGGTGGTTTATCTGATTGGGATGTCTTTGCAAACCTTGAACAATCTCTCACACCATTTTGACAAAGAACAGAAGGAAGGCACTCTTAACAATAATAATACTGTAATACAGTACAGACAATAGAACACAGATTAGAGGATTGACTGGAGACGCAACTTACTTGGCATCAGGCGTATCAGAAATTCCAAGGCTACCTACATTTTGTAGACATAGTGTTGATTCAGATATTCCACCAGCAATGCATAAATGCATGCATACAACACCTCAAACACCCTGGCAAATAGATCCACAAGCTGCCTCAATGATGTGGATGACTCATATTTACTCAAGCACAGTCGGTTGCACACAAAAACAGGTGCAAGGACACATACTTATATCTATTCTATATATATATATGCATGCATACATACATACATAAAATGTATAATTCCCTTGACTCAAATAAATTAGCAGCGGCTTTATGACTAATGCGCCGTCCCCCTCCTCCATCATTGCCATTAAATCACAGACGTCCCCTATCCCCCCTGTTTTCTTTGTCCCCCACCTTCTTCAATCGCATAGTCATCATTTCTCCCTACTCTTATAACTCCCTGTTTTATGTGTCCATTCATCTCTCTGCATTGCACGATTCTTTCCCCCTGTGGGACTCCCCCTTTCCGTTTCCACTGCTCTTCATCCCCCTCTCCTGCCCTCACTCGGTGTCCCACACGGGGGAGTGCCAGGGAGAATTTGCACAAGTGTGATTAATGGCTTTCATCTGTTTGCTCAGCTCTCTCTCCACCCTTCCCCTCACTCTGTCACTCTCTCGCCCTCAGCATTGAAATGCGGTGGCCCGCAGCCAAGGGGGCCTTTATTAGCGAAACCCAATCAAAGTGTAATTTCATTGCATTCCATTGATTTAAAGTGTATTTCAAAGGGTCACTGTGATGTCTATTCTGCGGCAAGAGGGGTGTAATATTTGAAAATGTTTGAAATGCTTGGAGGATGGAAAGGGGTCATATGATTGCAAACTAGATCTTCTTAAGTTTCTGACGGAAAAACGTTCTTATTCACACCAACAGTGGTCACTTCAGCTCCAAGACCGTTAAGTAGGACAGAACAGTGCATTGATTTTGTGCCAAAGAGTTTCTGCTAGATATTACTTGTGTGCATTGCAGCACTTAATAATAAATACTGGACGTGCAGGCGTCGGGCTGGTAAACCCCTGATGGAACAACATTAGTTATGCTGGTTTATTTACCAAAGGAAAGTGTGTTTGTGAATATTGCATTCTCAGAATCTCAGCGCTCTCTGCAGTTATGAAAAACCTTATTAAGATACCGGGGGCGAAGGAGGGATGTTCCAGCAGCAGCTTGGATAATGAGGCATGTATGAGCTTCTCTGGAGTTATTGGCGGCCGCTGCAGGCTGTGTAAGATCACTTTTCATGGAAATAGTGAAAAAAAATGGTATCAACACAGGTGCGGCAATATTTATGACTGGTGAGATGGAAATTGATACAAACGGCTTATACCAACCCAGCGCTATTACCGTGGATACACTGTGCATGAAAACAAACAAGCCTTCGGATTTAAATGTATTTTGAGCTTAATTGAACTATGCGCCATTGGCTAAACGCGTGCTGCCTGCCCCCTCACCTGCAGGTTCTGCGAGGTGGCCAAGGAGAACGGAATGGACATCTTCCGTGTGTTCGATTCCCTTAATTACCTGCCAAACATGCTGCTGGGGATGGAGGCAGCGGGATCCGCAGGTGGCGTCGTCGAGGCTGCCATCTCGTACACGGGCGACGTGTCTGACCCAATGAGGCAGAAGTACTCCCTGGAGTACTATGTGAAATTGGCAGACGAGCTTGTCAAAGCCGGAACCCACATCCTGTGTATCAAGGTGAGTGATTAAGGAGTCTAGTTCTGGTTCTCGGGTTCCCGTCTTAACCTGAGGCCTCTTCTGTGTGGCAATCACTGCCTTTCTGCCATAAAGATAACGTAAAAATGTAGAATTGTAAAATTGCCCAACCTGAAGTCCTATCGCCGACTAAAATGATGAATGGGAATCCTCATGAGAGTATTTATGACAAATAATGTTAGTGTAAGCAGACTGCAATGTGTAAGCCTGGAAAATCACCAACTTTTTGCCCCCCCTAGATCTATGGCATTGTGATTAAAAAATGTGCTAATCTAAATCCCTGCCCTCTCTCTCTCTCTCTCTCTCTCTCGCTCTCCCCCTGTCTCACTAGGATATGGCCGGTCTGCTGAAGCCAGAGTCCAGCAAGCTTCTGATTGGCGCTCTGAGAGACCGTTTCCCAGATGTACCCATCCATGTGCATTCGCATGACACGGCCGGAGCCGCTGTTGCCGCCATGCTGGCCTGCGCTGAGGCTGGAGCCGACGTGGTGGACGTGGCCGTGAGTGTTTATTATCTATGTAGTTTCCATTCATGAGTAAATGTCAAAGTGAACCCTGTAGTTTTATTATTATGTGCTACAAGAACATAGAAATTCTACTAAGAGTTTTTTAAACTTCCCAATTATAATAAAACAAGCTTAATGTTCTAATTTCCTCTAAAGTAAGGAAATAATTTAAAGCAAGAGTTTTCTACTTATCTATTATTCACATTGGGGTCATGATACTCTGACAGTCCAAAAAGAAAAGTATCAACCACTTTCCAACTAAATTCCTTTGGAGGCCTCGGTCCCAACACAAGTTACCCTAATGACAGGAACACATTTCCTAGCGGCTTTGGCACTTTTGCAATGTGAAATGTCATGAAACAAAGACTGAACAATTTGTCGGAGCCAGTAGCATTTCCCCTCGCTGTGATCACTGACGCATGCTGCCAGTATGGGCAGTTTCATTCAAACTGTTGGCTCCTATTTTCAGCTTTTTTCCTGCCGTTCTGCTGTTCATTTTCTTTTTAAACGTAAAACAAACAAATGGCCGACCGCCGAGGTTCGGACGCACCGGGTAAAAAAAAAAAAGGAAAAAAATGTTGTTGCGTTGATTCCATTGGTTTATGAAGTTACTGTGTCTCCTCGATCTCCCATTTTATAAAGCATGCACACACAGTGTGAAGCATGCTTGTCACAGCAGGGGAGGCAAGCTCATGTAGATCAAATGTGTTGTGATCAGTGTATTTCCTTCCATGCACTGATGTACTGATATGCACATACTGATTTGCAGTCAACGCAAGTTAACATCGTTAGGGACTTTAATATTGATTTTCTGTCTCTAGGTCGACTCCATGGCTGGAATGACTTCTCAGCCCAGCATGGGAGCCATCGTCGCCTGCTCCAAGGGGACTGAGCTGGACACTGGTATGTGGACTTTTTTTTTTGTTTGTTTATCGTGTGAAGTAAATCATAAAGAACAGATTGGAAATGGTGTCGCAAGAAATGCCTTCAAAACGTCAAGTTAGGTATGATTGTATTACCTTTTAACATCGAATAGTGAATATAAAGTGAAATTCACAAATAGCAATGAAACGCGCTTCACCGCTAAATCGCTGGAAAATCTTTTGTCTACATGAGAGACCACTATTTTGCATAAGGGGGAAAAGAATCCGTCAACAAATCAATAAATGACAGAGCGTTCCACTAATTATGGCCCCCAAGTCAGAATGATCAAACACCAACAGCTTCGGGAGAAAGCACACAGCCAAGGAAGATGAAAAACAAGCGACAGAAAGAGACCGACATGCTCAATAAAGCTGATGCGCTGTCAAACACAAACCAATCAACTGTTGATGCAGGAAAAGACTAACACATCTGATGGCTATGAGTGGCAAATGACAAAAACGTCAAAGCTGTTGTACTCCTATGCTTGCGTATAAAAGGATCGGTGGTAGAATACGGTAATCTTGTTTTCCCAGGATGATAAAATAACCTGATATGTACAGCTGTGGTTTCCTGGTTTGACCAATCAGCAGCTCTCTCTCTGGAGCATTGAAAGGGCTAAAGGGCAACTGTTGCTTTCCTCGGTGCCTCTCAGCCCACTTTCGATGTGGTTGCTTACCTCTTTACAATCTGGGCTGCCTTATTCCATCTTCTTCAATGAATCAAGCAGTAAGTGGAAGGATGGACCGGTAATGTCTCAAATCCCCTTTGGGGTGTGTTGTCTGTTTGTTTTGCTCAGTGTTATTTTTTTTTCCTGGGCTCTAGGCAGAAAGAAAAGAAAAGCCGGGGCCCCTCCGTTGTCTGATACCGCCCCGGGCACGGCGACCTCTGCCTCCCGCAGCGACAGAGTGGGCAAAAAAAAAGATATTTAATTCAGCCGGTTGAAAGGCGGCAGATAAAATTGACGGAACATGAACGCGAGGCTAAGAGAATTACAACTGGTGGGAAGTTTGCTGCTTAGTTAATGCAGAGCGATGCTACTGGGAAAAACTGACTCGGCTCCTCTAACGCGATCTGATTGCTCATTTCCATTACTCACAACCACAAAACCACAGTTAATGGTTCCACACACTGCACAGCACGCGCTCAGTCTGCTGCGGTAGTGCTGCATTTTAAGCAGCGTCTTGCAGTGCAATGCTTTTGAATGAAGGAACAACTTGAACTGGAGAAGGAAAATCCGCCTGTCCAATTATTGTTATGATTCGGCGCCTAAAGTAGTGTTTTGATTGTAAATTCGGAAATTCTGGTCACGGATTTGATCCGAGGGTGTTCCGAATTCCAGCAGAGTTGGTGTTCACTTGGGTATTCACTCGGGGGTGGGGGTGGGCAAGGTCGTTTTCCAAGATCTGCAAGCTCCCAGCTCTGTCAGTTTATTAGTGGAATTTAAATTTGTTTCACAATATGTCACAGACGTGTGCCTACTGGTTTTCTATCCTTATGTGATCCTGGCCCATGCATTATGCATACCCCATGCAGACAAACTGGCATTCTTTTAAATGTGTCACCTTGTACTCGTCTCCTCTTTTCATCCCTGCTCCCCCCCCCCCCCATCCCTGCCCCCCCCCCCCCCATCTCACTGCTTTGTGTGAGCAGAGCACTGTCTCGGTTTCTTCCGAAAATTTCGCAACCTCAGTTCATTTACTGCATTCCTTCACTCTCTCCCTGGGCAGTCGGCTCTGTGCCGTGTCCTCTGCCTCCTTCCCTCTCTGTGCTCCCGTGTCATACTTCTTTCCAAGTGTCTCTCCATCCTCCTCCGCCCTCCCTCCTTTTCACCCCTTCACACAGCAATGAGCAGCGCTTTAAATGCCTGTCTCTATCCCTCCTTATGTCTTTGCACAAATTCAGCACCTCGGAATAATCCCATAGAATATATGTGTGGCGTAGAAAAGAAGGCAAAGCTCCGTTTGATAAATTCACCGCTGTAGTGTTATTGAGTCAGCCACACTGTGCACACGCACCCATGCTGTGTGTTTGTTTTTCCTTGTATCAAGCATGGAACCTACTAATGAGGAATTTCCAGGTCAGCAGACATCATACACAGCATGCTGAATCCACACACACCACACGAAGCAGATATTTTGTTATAAGTACCACTACTATTTGTAGGTAGGTGAGCTCGCTCGCAGCCGAATAAATCAAGAAGGAGGAGGAGAGCAACAGGCATTTAGCTTCTGGTTCAGCTCCCTTTTTTCTGTCTTGAGTTTAATGTCTTCTTTTTTTTTTCTCATGTCTCATCTGTCTTCATCTGCATCTTGCTCAGCCCTCATCATCCGCTCCAAGCACAAACTGCGGTTGTTTACGGGCAACTCTGTGTCTGTGCTGGGGCGCAGAGAAGTTGACAATTTCAGGAGTGTAAATTGATGTGTGTACGCCAGTCTGTCTCTCGCGTGAGTGAGTTTGCGCTGCTAATGAGTTGTATATTGACGGCAGTTCATCACTGCCAGGCAGCCATCGAAATGATCTATGGTTATGCATGCGCTTATGTACCTGCAAGTCTTTGGTAAATATAAACACGGTTAAACCAGCCGCCCGAAAACATTGTTGACCTGTACAATAGTGTCATTTTCAACCATTGGAATTCACTGTATCTTTCGTAGTTTTCTCGAGCTGGGGTTAAAATAGGTCGCTGTCTTTCATGTAAAGGTAAAGTCGTCGCACAGCGATAATACTGCGGTACAGGTGTGGAACGCCAGGTGAAATTGGACCTAAGCTGACATTGAAATCATGCTGTCACTTGCCTTTTTGTCAATGGGGGCTGTAATTTCGCACTAAAAGTTTTAATAAAAGTGCGCCCTCAAACAGAGGGGCAAATTGACCTAAATTCCCCATTTGCTTGGCAAGTATCTGAATTTGAAGAGCAACAAGGTGCACATCAACTTCACGTAAATTTCACAGTAGCTCCGTCTCCCCGCCAAGATCACGGGGGAGGCACGCGCGGGCACTTTTGTTTTTTTTGTTTTTTTTTTGGTACATACTTGCTTGGAGTCTGAAAAGCTTGTCACTTGGTTGTTGCGCTTGTAAAAAGCGATGTTTGTTCGCATTAACATGACTCCTTATAGTCATCATCAAAGCTCAGTGTACCACCACTTCTCTCGTGGCACGAACGCAGATTTGGTCCCTCTGTGTAATCCGCTTTAGGCCACTATGGATGCAGAGGGATGGCATGAGTATGAGGGAGAAGTTTTTTTTTTTTTTTTTGGTTGATGACAAAATATCACTGGAATGTATTGGGCGGCTCTCAAGGGCTGGATGAAAATGTGGAGCGAATTCAGGCAGGTTCCCTCTGCCCTTTAAAACAATTTAAGTTGGAAAAGATTCTTTGACTTGATGCGGTTTTAGGAGTTGTCCAAAAGAGAGCTCCTGGCAGATTTAACAGACGGCAGAAATGTCTCAGCTGACATTTTGGTTTGCTTGACTTTTTTCAGAACGAGGACCCGGGTATAGTAAAAAAAAGAAAAAGAAAAAAAAGCTTATTCTGCAGGAGTTGGAGACACATCCAAACCAACCTGATGGGTTGCATACAAAGTGCAATATGTCATGAATAAATAAAAAAAATCATGTTCATATTTTCATATATGGAACTCAAGTCCATAACTTTGGGATGACTAATTCAGATGCATTGCAGGTTGATGCATAAACTTGCACAACAATTGCATTGCATTTACAGTAAATGTCACATTGATTCCCTCATTCCATCGGGGAGCAAATAGCTACGTGAAGGGGCTTTCAAAATGAATTTGTCTTGGTCAATGCTGCATATGATTTTAATAACACAATTCATCTCATGTATGAGGTGACGTCACTATTCCGATAACTTTCACTTTGTTTGTTTTTTTCCCTCGTGACTTAGTTTCAAATTAAATTGGTGTTGTCAAATCTCTCTGGACTGATGTGTCAATGTGCTGGGTTGCAGGCATTGCCCTGGAGAAGGTGTTTGACTACAGTGAATATTGGGAAGTAGCCCGAGGTCTTTATGCTCCGTTTGACTGCACTGCCACGATGAAATCTGGAAATGCGGATGTCTATGAGAATGAGATCCCAGGAGGACAGTACACCAACCTTCACTTCCAGGTACAGTGGACTATGCCGGTCCGTGTTTTCGTTTATGTTTGTCAGTGGGGGATTTTTCCAACCAAAGTTAAAATGAATACTAAATATAAAAAATCTGCTTGTATTTTAACAACATTTCTCCGAAGATATTGAAGATGCACTATGATTAAATGTATTAGAATGTTGCTTGAACAGCATATTTTGGTTTCAGTGATTTATGGTTGCCAACAAAAATCCACTGTGTCTAGACTGTTTATGATCATAGACTATTTGATGGTGCATGAATCTACAGTGCTGTTCATCGACTAGGTAAAAAATGGGGGATTGCATCCCAGAACCCAACTGTGACTTGTTTATATGCAAAGAGCATTAAACAAATGCCCTGTGTAACAAATTACAGGTTACAGTGATTGTCCTACTGGCCCATCTGGCTTTTGGTACATGGGCTTCTCCACCATTAATTTAAGAGCTGTGGGTGTTGGTGACTGCAAACATTATTGCTTTAAATCACTGGTTGACAACCAGTTGCCCAAAATGTTTTCCTTAAATAAGGATTCATAAAACGATCATTTCCCTCTGCGTATTCATAATGTCACTATGTTGGATTGCAGGCTCATAGTATGGGACTGGGAAATAAATTCAAGCAAGTGAAGAAGGCCTACACCGAAGCCAACAAACTACTTGGGGACCTCATTAAGGTAAGACGTGACAATAAAACAAACAGCACACATCCAGAAGCCGAAAATGTCACCAAAGTTGACTTGGCAAAGTCCAATATTCAAAAGGCTCCTTGATTTGAAGGACGCACGTCACTTAACGGGGTAATATATAATCCTATAATCAGCATACAAACGGGTCTAACAGCCTAAATAGCTGCATGCTATGTAAGAAGTCGAGCGAGTAGAGCATATCAAAATTGCATTACATGTCTGAGACAGGTTGTGATGTGATCTGAAGGGATCTGCACTAGCACCTCTCACATGGGATGCATTTGCACAGCTGCCCCTTCTTGTTTTTGCATGACTGAACCAAGCACTCCCTGATTAAGAATGGAACATCCGCCATTTCGGCCTCACAGTCTGTGTGACCTTCCGTGGCTCCCTTAACTCTATGCCTTTTGCTGGGACATGTTGATGGTAGTCATGGTGAGGGGTGTTGCTATTGCCAATTCTGCCATCATCAATGTCACTCTGAGCGTAAATTCACCTCGTGCCTGCTTTTTGTTTTTCGTTACCTTTTATTCGTGCCTTTGTTTTTCTGTTCTCATCATTTACCTTCACAAGCTCAGAAAAGGAGGAATCCTTCTATCATCATGTTTAACCCCATTCTTTAATGATTGTGTTCTCATGTTTGCATTTTCCCTCCTTTACCAAGGTGTTGTTTCACTTGTTCACCTTTTCTCTTTGTTTTTACTGCCGCTGCTGCTTTGATTTTCTTTCTGTCTTTCTTTGGTTCCTCCCTCCCTAATTTTCTATCCTCCACTCTGTTTTCCTCATCAGTTATTTTCTCCCGATCTCCCCTGCCCTATCCCCATGCTCGCTATCAATTCAATTAGGACTCAGCAGGCTTCACTGAGCAAGCCAATGTTGGCTTAATGTCTCTATGGGTCCTGCTATGCGCTCTGTTGTATCCTGTTCGCATGACAATGGCTGCATTTCTCACAGGGTTGGCTTTTTCGATATGGGAGGCGTGTTCTTCTTCAGATATAGATATGAACACATTGCACTTGCAGTGAGGGGCGTCAACCACGATCTGCAACACACGCGTAAACATGCTCCCTCTGCCCTGCAAAGCAGGGTCTTTGAAATTCAGAGCTGGTTGCTTGTTGGGGGACCAGATCTTCAGAAAACTTTAAAACAGAAGCATATATATATATATGTATATATCTTTTTTGTTTATGTCAGATAAAAAAAACTAAAAAACATTGTACAGTTTAATCATCAAAGTATTTGCATAAAAAGGATTTGCATTTAGGTGAAAGCTCGCCTACCTGAAATGATTCTCATTTCTCACTTTTAGGTGTCTTGAAATATTATTTCATAAAATGCTTTATTGTTTTTATAGCTTAACATTAATTCTCGATGTGCGGCCAAGTATTATCATTACTTAGCTTGCGAAGCACCTGGGGAAAATTCTCCAAATCTGTCTAAATCCATGGACTTAATTTACAATTATACAAGGCCTCATTGATCATGCATCAGCTATGAATCTTGCTCGCAGTACCTGCTGACTATGATCAGTGCCTGGATGTTTCCAACACCAACACATTTAGACAAACAGGACCATGGGCAGCACACCGAATGTGGGGTGAATAGCAAAATGGCGTTGATGGTAAGAAAAATGCAAAGCAGTATTGAAAGACAACAAGCGACTGAGCGCATTTGTTGATCTCAGAAATGCCAGTGCTGGCCATGAGTCAAGGATAAGTGTGGATTGTGTAGTCGTCTTTCCAATGCATGTGACTCATAGAAGAGATGTGTAACGTTAGTGTACAGTATATTGACTCGGTATCTTTAAAATAGTCAGTCTGACAAAATCCTTTAAAAGCCTAGCCCAATGTAGTTCTATGAAGCTTCTTTAATTGGAGATATTTCAAATGTTTATTTGTTGCTATAATTAAAAGTAAATGGGCATTGCCCCAGGCCAGCCTCAAATCCAGTTCATAAGCATTTTATATGATAGATTATTGTCTATCTTATTTTTATCCTGAAGATTTATGTCCTTAATCCTACACTGCATGTTTTCAGTTCCTCTCTGTTAAAATGGGTGAATGTGATGAGATTCACTCTAGTTCTGAGAGGGAAGGTACATTGAGAGGAGAAAAGAAGCTGTTGAAAGAACCTTGAAAATATAGACAAAGCAACAATTGATACAGTTGAGTAGCGGCACACTGGACAGGAACAGACAGGCACAGGTTGTGTTTTTTTGCCATTCATACAAATGTTCTGTAACATACCATCATGTATTATGTACTTCCTCTGCTGATTCTCCCCTGCTGGCCTTTTTTCTCCTCATCACCGTCCGGGTCACGAAGCGGTGCCCTTGCGCAGCCTTTTAACATCACTTGTATAGTATGCCCTTCAAGCTGATGAAACTTTTGTCCGGAGATAATAAAAACAAGGCCTCACTAATAACTCTAAAGCTATTTGTTTATTTGCTATTTTGTTTTATTTTAGGGCTACTTTGCTTAAGCCACAGGAAAATCAGGCAAAAATATACACGCACACATCCAGCTGTCTTTGTGATCTATTGAATATTGTGTATTATCCGAGTGACGTGACCTTACGTGGAGTATTTGTCCCATTTTAATGTACAGTTTTTCTGTTTTTACTATTAAGAGTGGTTGTAGTTACACGACAGCTCCGGCAGGGAGAGAGTGGCGCTGTTGAGCTAACTTCCTCCATTGTCCCCAGAGTCCACGTTTACATCGTGGCAAGACCGACCCTTCTGATACAGTTTGCCAAAACGAGAGCTAAATAAGAGTCACAATTCCTAACTTTCCAGGGAAAATAATGAGGAAAAAAAAAAAAAGAGACAGGGAAGATAGAGGAAACAACAGAGATGGGGAGATGGTGTGCAGGTTAGGGGAGGAATGCACAGTCATGCGGCTTTCCTATGTTTTCGATTGATTTCAGAACTCGGCAGTGAGCTTTTGTTCCACGGCTACGCCGAGTTAATGGCCTCTCCGGGGATTTCAGCAGCCCTTTCAGATCTCTTCATCTTCTCGGTAAACAGTCATTCTGTTGGAGCAATGTATCATTATCTCCACTATTCACCAGCCCAATCAAAATCAGCTGTTGATGTTTGCGGCGAGGAGGCGCAATAGGGAAGTGCACCATTGTTACAATCATCAGGAAGCATTTCTTTCTTTGAATGTCTAGGTGTGCCTGCCTGGCTGATTGGATTTGAAAAAACCTAAACAAGCACTCTGGACTTTTAGAATAATTCACGTAGTGTGACACTGGAAGATTTGTTGCAGCACTTCTGATTGCAGGCATAAATGTCCTTCAATTTTCTCCGCAGATATTGTTGTTTATTGAGTCACAGGCGTGTGACACTTCACAAAACTTTACTCGTTAGCCACTGCACGGAAATAAGGAAGAAGGCAAGCGTGATTTTTAAGGTCTGTTTCAGGAAGAAACATCCAGATTACAGTGTGAGTGCAGAGATCATTGAAAAACAATGTGTACCTTCAATCCGTTCACTTGGAAATGACGGTTGATTCTGAAGGATTCTGAGTAACCGCGACACTGTGCTTTGTTGAAGTTACTGCTCTGGTACCAGTGACAGGCTTTCCATAGCAACGGTGGCCAAGGCTCAGCGCTAAAAATCCTATTTTTCAGAAAGCCAGACACACATACAACACATATAACCCTAATTCATATGAGCAGATCAAGTGCTGATGCATTTACCGAATCGAAAAAAATGATTTTGCGCGGATGGTATTTTCTATCTCCAACATGGAGTTGCTAGTCCTGTCATCCCCAGAGGCCGACGACAAAAACACACACCCATAACCACACGCCGGTTATTAACTCCCAAGAGGGTTGTGGTAATCCCAGAGTAGCATAAGCCCATCTGTGTGTTTCAAGTCTTGTTCTGGATAATTTGGCATCATATCTCTCCGAAATTGGTGTCAAGTTCTTTGTTGGGGAATTCTTTGGGGAATGTTAATTTGTATTTGTTTGCCTACTCTCTCTCTTTTTTCCCCTCTGTCGTGTGATATTAGCAGAGCGCCCTAATTGCCACAAAAACTCATAGAGTTCTCAGTCATCATTAAGATGTCAGTGCTTAAGTTTACTGCTCCTCTAATGTTTGTGAGGCTTATAAACTGGTCTCTTGTCCTTTGCTTGAGGCCCCATCAATGTGACAGTAGCTTAAAATGTTTAAGTGTGGTCTTGAGGAGAGAGAGAGAATATATCCTGTTCATCCATCTCTCTGTTTATAATAACAATGGGAGTGAGTGGTCTTGTACTATGGGGATATCTGTTCCAGTAATATACTGCGCAACGTCTTTTTACAAATAAAATGAGTTCAACACCTACGTTTATTTCCTTTCAGGTGACTCCATCCTCGAAGATAGTGGGTGACTTGGCCCAGTTCATGGTGCAGAACAACCTGACCCGGGCTGAAGTGGAGGAGAGGGGGGACGAGTTATCTTTCCCCCTGTCTGTGGTCGAGTTCCTGCAGGGACACATTGGGATACCACATGGTGGATTCCCTGAGCCCTTCAGATCTAAGGTACTGTGTCCTGTGTCCAAAAAGTTAGAATGAATTTGTGATCAGTTTTTCTTTTACTGATAACATTCATAGATGTGTGATGCCAGCTGTTTCGTCGTATATTTTCAGTGAGCTGGCTGATACCAGACCCTGTCTGCCCATTTAATTAAGGTTTCAAAATGTCACCATGTGCGACTGAGAGTTTGTGTATGAGTATGCCGAGTATTCGGCTATAGCGCATCAGTCAGCAGTTTTATGGAGCCTGGCTTACCCCAATTTTAGGTTAAAGATAATTTAAACACAATTGTTATCTTGGTTCTGGCCCCCTCAAGCCCAGTTTGATATTTCATGCAAAAAATGTTTGTTGTCACTATATTAAAATATTCATTCACTCATCTGGGGATAACTTTTTCCCCACCAGGTGTTTCTTAACCATATCCTTCCCTTGTTTATCTCTGTGTGATCATACTGCCAGTCAAAGTGTCCCTTCTACCCCGTCAAGTTTAGCATTATAGTATTACTTAGTATTCGTATTAGTCTCGCATGCATTCACTTCAAATGCACACAAGTTGTCTGCATGCGTTGAGAAAACTGTTCACCTCACAAAGTGGGAATTGAAGTTTTCCCTCATCGTTGCTGCTGTCACGCTCGGTTAATTTGCAGTGTGGGTGGACAGA